>VMDR010001542.1:0-121920 GCA_007922815.1 Macrotus californicus | reverse complement strand
TGACCATGGTCACTCACTGGGCAGTTGTACGTGGAGGGCCCAGGGAGGAGCCCCTACCGGGGTGACCTTTGGGACCCCAGCTCCAAGCACCCAGCAAGTCACCGACCTCAAGCGCCATGAGCAGCTGCCCAGAATATGGGACCACAAGGGCAAGATCATAAGCCAATCTCAAACACAGCCCCTGAAAAATAAAGGAAGACAAGGCCGAAAGCTGCAAAACAGGAAGCAAACCATAAAACACCTTTTCTCGACCAACATCATAAACTGTGAGATCGAGAAAAACAAATGAAGAACCTACGAAAGCAACAAAAGCAAAGAAACCACTGAAATAACAAGCCGCAGCCAGCCAGCAGCTAGAAAAGCCAGCTGGGGAAGTTCAAAAAGAGGCAGCTCTTTACCTGCAGCTGGAAGATTTTGAATTGAGTCTCTTCAATAGTGATCGGAACCGAACTGGACACTAGAAATAAGCACAAATACATCTTCTCGTTAGACCTGATGGAGCGCCCTGAATGTCCTTTGGTGCCCAGGTGATATTTGCCTCTACTTTATCCAATACTCTAAAAGAGAAATGTCGTTTTTATCCACTAAGGGACGGGATCTCATATACACAAACAAAAGTGCCTTAAAACTTGGAGAAGATTAAAAGAGGGAGGAGCCGAGAGAAGAGAGAGATCAGAAGAAGAGAGGACCTCTGTGCGCTGATTCTTATAATGTGTAGCATCTCCAGTGAAGCTTCTAAAACTAAAAAAATAAAAAAAGAAGAAGGAAAACGCTGAATATCAATGATCAGGCATAAATATTGTACGAGTTTAAAAGAAAAACCCAGTAAAAATCACTGCACGTTGGGCTTCCACAGCCCCAGGCTGAAGCGGAAATGTGCACGATTTCCCAGGAACGAGGGAACGGGAAAGGCCGAGGCCAGAGGACAGGGAGCTCCTAGAAGCAGAGGGAACGCTCTGACCTCTTCCACGCTGAGCGACCACGGTTTGGACCGAACGTCACCAAGTTGTCAAGGGGAAGGAGACACTCAGCTGACATGTGACTGAGAGATTTTAAATTGAGAGCCTGAGACATGTCGGATATTGGGCTATAATTTAATGAATAAGTTATATTACAAATCCCAGATATCTGTACTGATGTATGGTACCTACTTCTCACGACATGTACTTCTATCTCTCAGTTGCCATATTCAATTCGCTACTATTTTGTCGAGGGTTTTTACGTCTACATTCATAAAGGGTATTGGCCTGTAGTTTTCTTTTCTGTGACATCCTTGAATGATACCGACCTCATAGCACGAACTGTGAATTCCTCCTCTCCTACGTTTTGAACGTGTTTGTGAAGTATTGATGTTACTTCTCCTTGAAATGTTCAGTAGAATGTTTTAATTACTAATTTAACCCCCTTACATCTTACAGGGATATTCAGATTTTACTTCTGCATGAGTCACTTTCAGTCCTTTGTGTCTCAGTAGGAATCCAACCTACAGCATTAAATAAAGAGCAAGAGAAGACAGGAAAGTGTGGCTTTCTGCTCAGCGGGCTGACAGCCTGCAGCTGTGACGCTGTCACTACCCACCTTAGCTTTTGAGCGGAGCCAGGCCTTCCCCAGCGGAGCTTGGAAGCACCCAGTGCGGGCCCAATGGTCGTCTCAGGCTGTGCCAGAACTGAGATCTCTGTCTGACACAGCTGTCTCTTCTCTTCCCTAATGTCAGCTCTGCAGCGCGGTCCGAGGCTTCCTCTGTCCTGCTCTGCTTCCTCCCTTGACTGGAATGGACACTACTCCACCCCCCGCAACCCCAAGAAGTCTCCTGTGCACCTCAAGCTTTCTCAGCAAGTGCTTCTAGAAGGAACTAACACAACAGCATTGTCATCCCCCACCCCAAGAGCAGTCCTAAAGGACAGTGTCCATTTGCTGCCTAGGAGTAGATGCTCACACATCACATGCTCAGCCAAGGGTGGCACCCTGGGATTTCTCCTGCCTTCAAACACAAGGGAAGTTCTAGTAAAAGGCACAATCGCCTCTAGACCTTGTGCCTCCCATGTTCCTCGTGACGTGCCCAGAGTGTGACATTCCGGAGCTGGTGGACACCTAGTAAAGTGACTGTCACTTGTAATCCAAAGTTCCCAGGCACCAAAGATGCAAAAACTTTCCAGAGCTGAGGTATCTACTGCTTCTCCGGAGAGGCAGACACTCTTCCTCAAGGCAGAGAACTAAATCAGAAGGACGTTCATTCAGAATATAGCTCATCTTTATTATTTCACTCACCTGAGCATACTGACACACACATTTTCCAGAATTTGTGATGTGAAGGGTTACACAGCGCACAAAAGTTTTGACGGTGGCCACCTGTGCTGAGTTTTCAATGCCCTTTTCCAGAGGAAATCTAGAATTATACTTAGAATTTTAAAACTTCGTAAGATTGTTCTAATCTTGGCAGTTTTACCACACTCCTGAGTTTTGGCCTAGTCTGTTCACTCCGTGACTGTACTGTGATGATGTCACAGTACAGTGTTTGAAACCTCAGAGTTGTCTTCACATCCTCAGGGACAACAAAGAGGGGGTGACTGGGTCCCTGTGCACTCAGCATTGAAAAGGAGAAGGCACGAGGGACAGCCACCTCGTGAGGAAAGGACAGCTCAGGGGCCAGCAGACCCGGCAGGCAGAGGGCCACCCAAGGAGCCCAGGGGGACACTGCCTCGCGCTCCCATATCTGGACACTCTGGTTCCTGTGTAACTATGTGTGTTCTGACCAAAAGCTGGCCTTGGCCTTAGTCCTGGTGTCTGTCCTGACTCCAATCTACCTACACAAGTAAGAGGAGTCTTCTGACTTGATTCTGACTGAATATCGGCCTCATCTCTGAAGCCTTTCCCTTTCTTATTTCTTCTTGTTCCTCTATAGTCCCTACTGCTGGCCCCAGCCTGACAGTGCAATTACCTACAATAGCTGATGCATCGCCCGGTAAGAGGCACTGACCCTCAGCCCCCCAACGTCGTGAACCTTCTTCCCACCCACCAGCCCTCCCCTCCTTAACCCCCACCCCCTACTCTGAGTGGGCCACTAACTAGGAGACCCCAGGCATTTCGCCCAGCTATGACCACCAGCCTTTTAAAATCTTTGGAGTCTGAATGGGAATTTTACAGTCCCAGGCACCTTTGGGGTTTTTCTGATGTTCTCCATGCACAGGAATATCCATGCCCTTTTAGCAGTTACATATCAGCTCATTCGCCATTTTCAAAAGGACGGCTACCTGGTCTTCTTTGGCCTTGCCGGTTTCATTGTTGTTAAAAGCGCAAACTCGCCCCGCCCCACACGTTTGAATTATCCTCTTAACAACTCTGTCCCTTGTGTTGGCGCAGTAATAGTTAATGCTCTCAGCCCCTAGGTATTCCTTCCGGGTGAAAAGCACAATCATGCGTTCTGTGACACCCTTTCCAAAGTGGGTCTTCAGCATCTTCACCGCCTCTTCATCCTCATGAATGACCTGTCCCAGCTGGAGCACAAGAACCAGAACTGTATTCCCTCCACTGGTAGGTATGTAGCGGCGGACCATCGCCTGCTGAGATGGATCATGGGACATCAGGCAGAGCCCAGGAGTGTCCACCACCACAATGTCCTTCCCAGCCCCTCTCCCCCTACCCTCCTGGCATGTCTTGGTGACCGGCTGGGCTTGGAGCCGAGAGAGGAAGACGGACCTCCCAAGGATGGTGTTCCCGGTGGCACTCTTCCCAGTCCCGCTCCGCCCCACCAGGACGATGGTCAGGACCTCTGTTGGAGGAAAGCAGGAGACAGCTGTGACCCTGGGTGGATCCAGGTCCCCCTTGCAAAGCCCTGCCACACACTGCCACCAAGGACACTCAGGGGTATCAGGGCTACCTCCCACCTGGTATGACCAGCCCCAAGCACAGGAATGGCTTCTTGCAGACACCCACGAACTAGAAGCAGGACTTAGGGTGTCGTCCCTGCCCAGTGCTCACCCACAGACATACTACCACTCCTCTCTCTCCATCTGCTCCGCTTTCTAGTACCTTCTTTGACTCCCTGGCACCCTATGCATGCTTTGTTAGTCTTCACCTGCTCACGTGGGTCTAGTCTATTCACCTCGCCTCTGTCTTCTATTCCTTCTGTGACTGTGTGTCCCCACTGCCGACTAACACTAACAGTAGCCAAGTCTCTGGGATGTAGTTGAGAAATTACTTCACAGCATTACCTTTCGTGAAAAAGTGACAACTCATACCATCTGCTGGATGGAGTGTGCTAAAAGTCATTTCTCATGACGACCACTTTCAACAGAATTGGCCTTTCACTGGCATCCAAAGGCACCTCGTGTTTATAGTAACAGGTGCTCGCTAGCACTGTCCTGTGTGCCGTGAAGTGGTGGGGAATAAGTTTCCACACAGGTGGGGTCACAGGAGCGATGTGATGTGTGTCACCGGTGGCGTCTCTCTGACTTTGCCTGGAGAGCCCACATGTACTTTTTTAAAGTGCATATAAAGTGCTTTCTGACGTGGCCTACCTTTGAAGCTGCAGGGCTGGCCTCCGTTCTGCTGTGCCACGTGCACGATCATCCACAGGAGCTTGTCTACCTGCCTCTGCCCCTCCTCCCCTGTGGCCCTGGGGTCGAAGATGCTGAATCGGCCCTTACATTGCTGGATGAGCTCATGGAGGTCTGCGTTGCTGTTTAAAACCGTCTCTACTTCCTGACCCCCTAGATCTTCTTTCCTGGTGAGGAGAACGACCATGTACTTAGTGACTTTGTCTGCAAAACTGCTTTGGGCGGTGTCCAGCAGCTTCTTATCTCTCTCAGTGAAGGAGCCCAGTGGGGTCACCAGCAGGAAGGCGTGGAGGCCCTCGGGGGTTTGTTTTGGAAGGTCTGACATCAGGTTGTTTGAACTTAACAAGTCTGGACCATCGATGATCATCATTTTCCTCTTTCTCCATATTCTGCTCTCAGACTCAAACTTCGTGGTTACTGCGTGGTCACTGAACTTGGTCTCAAAGACGTGCTTTCCCACCAGGCTGTTTCCAACTGTACTTTTCCCGGTGCCATGCTTCCCAATGAGCAGGACCTTTAGTTCTGACACCCTGGAGTTCATCTCAGACCCTGCGGCCGGTGGCGGCTGCTCCCCTGGGCCTGTGGGATGAAAGGACAGATTCTGAGTCTCCTCTTGCAGCTGGGCAGAGATGGGGACAGTGTGGTGGCTTCTCTTCCCTGTCTGTTTATAGAGAATGGCGTCAGTGCTGGGACCCAGTGCAACCCTTGCATCCTAGTCAGAAGTGGCCTGCCCACATGAAAGCCACGGAAGGGGCCGTGAACAGACTCACAGCTACATCAAGGGCCTGAGATGGCCCAGGAACATGAAAATGTTAAACTTGGCCTTCACTGGCCTTGTTCCTTACCATTCCTCTCATTTTGCGACCAAAGGTAAGTACTGGGCTGAGGCAGGGCCAGGGAGAATGTGTGTTTACAGTGACCCTGAGTGGTAGATTCATAAAATCACAGAACACAATCCAGAACTTCAAGAAAAATAGTGACTACAGATACACAACTTGGCTGGATCTCCAGAACATGCTAAGTAAAAGAAGCTAGACGCAAAACCACATGCTATATGAGCACATCTATGAAGTTCAAGAACAGACAAGATGACCCGATGCTGGTAAGAGTCTGGAGGGGTGATGGAAATGTTCCACATCTCTCCTAGGGGTGTCCAACCTGCAGCCCGCAGGCCGCATGGGGCCCAGGGTGGTTGTGAATGCAGCCCAACACAACACCGTAAATTTACTTAAAACATTACGAGTTTTTTTTGTGATTTTGTGTAGCAGTGTTTTTAATGTGTGGCCCAAAACAACTCTTCTTCTTCCAGTGTGGCCCAGAGACGCCAAAAGGTTGGACACCTTCTAGATGCTGGTTGCAGATCTATGGACGTGTACAAAGTCCCTGAGTTGTATACTTAAGATTTGTGCATTTTACTCTATGTAAATTCTACCTCAATAAATTGCAGTAAAAACCTGCACCCCAAAACTGTCTCTCCACACGTGCCCTGTTCCCACCACTTCTCCCATGACCCAAGGTCAATGCCAAAACTACATAGTGAGCAAATGGCAGAGTCAGCAACCCCAGGGATAGTCACTGGGTCTGCATCACCCAGGGCACCGTGTGGACTGGCCCTCCATGTCTGCATGGCAAGTCTGGGAGGGGGATCAACATGGCATTTAAAGAAAGCAGCTGAGCTCTGCCTGGTGTGGCTCAGTGGATTGAGCACCAGTCTGAGAACCAAAGGGTCACTGGTTCAATTCCCAGTCAGGGCACATGCCTGGGTTGCAAGCCAGGTCCCCAGTTCGGGACGCACTAGAGGCAACCACACATTGATGTTTCTCTCCCTCTCTTTCTCCCTCCCTTCCCCTCTCTCTAAAAAATAAATAAAATCTTTAAAATAATAGATATGAACTTAACCTTTTTTAAGGATCATTTTGCCTTGTGGATTGTCCGCCTGCTGTGACGTGGCTGCTTTTACATAGTCCTAGAAAATAAAGAGGGCAGATGATGAACGCAGAGCTCAAAGCTTCTCTTAGGCACACGTCACTCCAGTTGAGGCATAAGCTCCCCAGAGGCAAAAGCTCACGTTCCTTAGTTACAAACACATTTTCCATCCAAGTTTTTTAACCACAGAAACCAGCAGTGTCCACCCTTTCAGAATCTCAGTCACACTGAAGAAGGAGAAGAGCTGTCTGGGCCCCCATGTTAAATACACAAACACTAATGTGTATTTAAAAACTGTGGAGCAAAAAAAAAAGGTCCGTGCATAATTTCTGTGAGATCCGCCACCACAGATGAGCAGAAAGTCCTCACATAATAATAACCCTGATTACGCAGTGGCCCTTTCGATCATCTTTTGAAATCACTGAGCAAGTCCCAAGTTTGTGATCACTAATATAGAAAACGTGCATCTCTAAGCAATAGAATGTCATTGATTTTGTAAAATATTTTTTATTACAAAAGCACAAGAAAAGAGGACAACATAAAACCAGTGGCATGTGTAGACCCTGTGTTTGAGAAACTAGCACATTGCTCTCTGGTTTGACAGAAGCAGCTGCAGCTCTCAGGGTGCTCACCAGATATTTTGGCTCTAATTTTACAATTAATGTGTTTCATTCTGGCCAAGAGTTGCTCGCAAACATAGATGCTACCAAATAGCGACGACACGAATAAGGCGTGACTGTGCACGCATGCGTGCAAGTAGCGAGAGCGAACGTATGTTTATTTTACGTGACATTGTCACACGTCATCCCAAGAAAATTTTACAATGTTTTAAGTAAATGTACGATTTTGTGTTGGGCCGCAGGTTGGACACCCTTGACGTAAACTGTCACTCTGGCTGTGGGGTGTGAAAGGGACAAGGGTGTAAGAATGAACAGGGGGAAACTTGTCAGTAGACTTTTTGTAAACCAGTATAGGCGAGAGAAGAGGCTGGCTGGGACCAGGTGGTGGCCATGGGCATGGAGCCCAGCAGGTGGGTCCCAGGTGCATGATCACACAGACTTGAGGATTTCTCAGATGCAGGTGCGGGCTGGGGGGGTCACAGCCACCTCCTGGGTTTGGGTTTGAAGAGCACGGGGAGCAGCATGACCATTCACCGAGTTGAGGGAAAAACAGGAGTCTCACTAATTTAAGAGGGAAAACGAGCCCTGGCTGGTGTGGCTTAGTAGATTGAGCACTGGCCTGAGAACCAAAAGGTTGCTGGTTCAATTCCTGGTCAGGGCACATGCCTAGATTGTGGGCCAGGTCCCCAGCTGGATGCATGCAAGAGGCAACCCATCAATATTTCTCTCACACTTTGACGTTTCTCTCCTTCCCTTCCTGTCTCTCTAAAAATAAATAAGACTTACAAAAAAAAAGGGGGGGGACCAGAAGTTTGGACAGGTTAAGTCTGAGGTCCTATAAGAGAGTTCGGTGGAGATGTCAATAGCAATTGGATAAAGGACTCAGAACTCAGAGGGGAGACTAGACTAGAGCTGCTAATTTGGAAACTGTTGGCAACAGATGTAGCGCAAAGCTGCACCATGCAGCATCACCTGAGGACGCACAAGAACCAAGCCAGGTAGATGCCAACTTTTAGAGCTCATTACAGGAAGACTCGGCTACCTCCAGAGTGGCCAGAAGGGGACGGGGGCAGGGAGGGTAAGGGGACAAGAAGAAGATAGTCTTATTGAAGCCAGGGGTGTCTAATGAGTCATTTGTGCCTAGAAATAGGAGGGGTAAAGTCTGACAAGGATGACAACATGTCCATTAATTTACCATTATGAATAAATGAATTGTTCAAAGGCTAATATTCCAAGTGACCTACTGTCTGGTGCTTCATCGTTCCAGATTATGGATGAGTGGTCCCTTAAACAAAACCTGTGAAACTGTTCACTTGTCTGGACCCAGCTCCTTCCCACCAGCTCTAACAACATGGAGACCCCGGGAGACCTTGACAGGAATTCTCACCTGGAATCCGCCACCTTCGTTTCTGCAGCTCACGCGATAGGGTCCTCCGTTCGCCTTCACCAAACACTTGACCATGTGGAGGAGCTCCTTCACCTGGGTGGCCCGCTCAGCCCCAACCGCCTTGTTGCTGAAGGTGCAGTATCTGCTTCCATGGGTTTCAACCAACTCTCGGGCCGAGCTGTTTCCATCAAGGTAGCCCTGCATGGACACATTCTCCAGGTCCTCCTTCCTAGTGAAGATGATAATGGTGTGCCCCCTGGCTTCCTCTCCAAACACCTTCCTGATGCCCTGGACGACCTCTCTGTCCTCATTCTCACAGTGGCTGATGGGGACCACCAGAAGCAGGACGTGGAGGCTGGGGGCAGAGAGCTCCAAGCAGCACTTAATGTTGGGCTGCTTGTCTCCGGCACAAGCTGTGGAGGAGAAAAGGTCAGGGGTGTCGATGACCACCACCTTCTCGCCCATGATGTCCCCACTCTCTCTCTGGCACATTTTCGTCACCATCCGTGCACTGAATTTGGACATGAACACATCTTTGCCCAGAATGGTGTTTCCTGTGGCGCTTTTCCCTGCGCCCTGCTTCCCTAGGAGGAGAAGCCTCAGTTCCCCTGGGGAGCAGCCCTGCTCCTGCTTGGAAGCCTCCTCTGGACACAGACTCCCGCTGCACCTGTGGGGGCAAAGGGCAGCACGTCAGGGTTCAACTGGCAAGCGGGGTGAACAGAGGAACAGCAAGAAAGTGTGCACGCTCTCTCTTTTTTTAACCCTCACACAAGGACATTTTCTTTTCATTGCTTTTTTTTTTTTTTTGAGAGAGAGAGAGAGAGAGAGAAAGGAGAGAGAAAAACATCGATGTGAGAAACGTCAACTAGGGTTGCCTCCCATATGTGCCCTGACCGGGGATTGAACCCACAACCTAGGCATGTGCCCTGACCTGGAATCAAACCCACAACCTTTCAGTTTATAGGACGACGCTTCAACCAACCGAGCTACACTGGCTGGGGCAAAGTGTATGCTCTTTTTGACTCAAGTTTTCCCCCCGAGGATTCAGGCTACTGAAGTCCTAGACTCAGACTCGACTGGAACAAGAAACACTATTTGCCAGAATTGTGCTCCCTTGTGAAATAAGCCCATATTGGTAAAATGTCATGGCAGACTGGCTTCTCTACACACCTTACCCCCACTTACATGCTGGGAGACATCTAGACACTCTCTGTGACAGAATAATATCCACCACCTCAACCTCCAGGTGCCCATGTGCGAATCCCGGAATCAGTGACTTCATCACCTTTAGTAGTAAAAGGGACTTTGCCAATGAGATTGGGCTCTTCTGATGGACAGAGAATCTCAGATCAGCCAGCTGGGCCCCATGTAAGCGCATCATGAGAGGCCCTTAAAGAAGGAGTCAGGGAAGTTGGAATGGGGCAAAGAAGCTGTGAGAGCAGAACTCTGGGGGGTCGGGGAGGGAGAGGTTTGAAGATGCCACCCTGCTGGCTTTGGTGACGGAGGCAGACTCCATAAGCTGGAAAAGCCAAGGCCACAGGCTCCCCCGTGGAGCCCCCAGAAGGATCTCAGTCCTGCTCTACACCTCGATGTTAGGAATTCTGACCCCCAGGACTGTAAAATAATAAATTTGTGGGGGGGTTTAATGACTGAGTTGTAGCAATGTGTTACAGCAGCACCAGGAAACGCATGTGCTCTATCTCCCAGTCAACCTTCCAAACAGGGGTATCCATGTGACCCACATCTAGTTGGTGACAGTTGAGGGGACATTTCCTTGGGCCTTGTATAAATGCTATTGTGCTGTTGATGCCAGGGATAGACTTCAACGAGAGTTCCAGTGGTCACCCCTCCTCCCTTTCTTTTTGCATGGAATTTAAATGTGATGTCTGGAATTGCGGCTGCCATCGTGGGGCCATGAGGTAACAAATAAGCTAGCAAAAAGTGAGCTGTGAGCCATTCAAGCCAAAGGAGGGCAAAGCAGAAGATAACAGGATCCCTGATGACATACATCACTGAGCTACCCTCAAGCCACCTCTCTGTTAAAGAAACACCTACTGTTCTTGCACTCTAAGCTGTTGCTACTCCAGGGCGAGTCACCAATTAGCAATGTCGCCAACAGCTGGGTTCCTGGGCGAACTGCAGAATCTCAGACCTCTCCCAGACCTGCTGAATCAGCATCAGTGACTTAACAACTGCCAGGTGGTTCCCATGAACACGAAAGCTTGAGAGTTTTTTTCCTTTGGTTAAAAATCAGCATCCCTAACCAAGTCAGAACCTCCTCAGAGTCCAGTTTCCCAGCATCATCCCACTGAACAGTCCCTCCATCAGATGCCAGGCACCCACGTGTCCCTGAGTCTGTCCCCAGCTTCTCTGTTGTGCCCAGCGGACTCTTAATCTCTTCCTGAGCCACACGGTTTTCGTCACTGTAACCAATATGACCTCATCAGTATGACCTTAAAATCAGTCCCATTTACCCGATCAAGCCCGTACCGACACCTTGCGGTTGTTCAAAATTGTCTCGCTAGTCTTGGGTTTTTAATCCCCTAGAGGGCTTTTAAAATCAAGTTGTCACTTCCTTGAGGAAGACCTGATGAAATTTTGAATGCCACTGATTGAACTCAGATGTAGTTTGAGAAGAACTGCCATCTCCACAGCGTTGCTGTCCCCTTCATTCTCCTTGTTGATCAGTTTTAAATGTGTTCTAGTCTCAGCTATCATTTCTTCTTGGCCCATAAATTAAGAGAAGTGATTGTCAAATTTAAAAATGTATCGGGAGACTGGCTACCTTGTTATTGATTTCCAGTGTTCCTGTGCTGTGGTCAGAGAACATCTGGGTAAAATATGTACTTGTCGCTGTGAGATTTACTTCTCAGCCCAATAAAGTTTTTGTAAATGTTTCATGTGGGTTTGAAGAGAAAGTGTAGCCTATAATTGTGGGTGCTTTTCCCAGTCAGGGACCCCACCTCGTGCCTGCCACCTTAGCTCCAGATCCCCAGAATGTCAGCCTGCCCTTCCCTGAACCCCTCTCCCCCTGCCCACCTGGAATATCCCTTCCCACTCGTCACCACGCCACTTAAAAGTCACCTCATGCCAAGCCTTTCCTGGTTTTTCCAGACTGAATTGATCGTCAGCTCTTTTCTGGACTTTTGTCCCAGAGTCTCAAACAAGGACAAATGATACCACTCAGGAGTCCAAAGTCCCCAAGGGCTTCCCAGGCTTTATAGTGGTCCAAGACCCCACCCAGTCCGGGCCCTAGATGCTTCCCTGACCTCATCTCCCACCCCTCCTCCACCTCGCTTTATCACATCAGCCTCCCTGCTCTTCCCCACACATGCGACCTGGGGGCTTTGAGCTGGTTGGTCAGCTGAGCTCGAACGTTCTTTGCGCCCCCCCACAACTTGTGTGAGGCAGGTTCACTGGCAACAGGTCCCTATCATATCGCCCCTGGGGCACGGGAGGCCCTCAGTCACCCTCTGTGGAACAGCACCTGGACCCCTGGCACCCACTGGCACGCCCCATCCCCAGCACCCGCTGCTACCACCTTTCACACGTGAGTTTCCTTGTCTCTCATTTTCTTCTTGTGTCACCTCACCCATTGGAGGGTAAGTTCCCCAAAAACAGAGACCCGCCTGTTTTGTTCAGCCCCATACCTGCCACGTAAAGAGGGCACCCAACCAGCACCCACTCAGGACGTTTGCCTTGAAGAACGAAGAAATGCAGCTGAAGAAAGTGAAGAACCAGAAAGGCCCCTTTTTTGTGTTGTTAGTTGATAGTTCACAGCTTTTAAAGAACAGTGTCTTGTGAAGTATGTGACTGCCTAACCACTATGCCGTCTGCCTGGAACTAACAGAAAAATAACATTGCACGCAAACTGTAATGGAAATAAAAAGGCTATGTTAAGGAAGACTAAAAAATATGCTAAACAGTCCAAAGGAGGGCACATTACCAGTCGGACTATTTTTGTTTAGTAAAGGCAAACATAAAATGCTACTGTCTCACTTCATTATTATCACTGAGAAGACTTCTGTGCGACAGAGGGAAGGTGTGTCAAAAAGGAGCCCGTGCGGCTGTCAGACACCTTGAGTGTGCCTCAGTCTGTCCTCTCAGAGTTTAAGGTGTGATGATCCCAGTGTAAAAGCTTCGTGGCCCCAAACCAAAAGACACCAATGAAGCCTCATTGGAAGGGAGGAGTCAGAGGAGGCCGGAAGGGCAGCGTGCTGACCCTCCCTCAAGAAGCCCCACCGGGAAGGACCCACACCAAGCAGAAGTAAGGACACATTCACCAGGGCCAGAGACTCTTCTCTAATTTAAAAAAAAAAAATGTTAATCCTCACCTGAGGATATGTTTTATTATTGTTGTTACTTTTATTGATTTTAGAGAGAGGAAGGAAGACAGAAACATCGATGTGATGGAGAAACATTCATCGGTCACCCTCCACATGTGTCCCGACCAGCACCAAACCCGCAGCCTCGGTATGTGCCCTGGCCGAGAACTGAGCCTGCAACCTTTTGGTGCAAGGGACGATGCTCCAACCAACACGGTCACCTCGCCTGGGCTCTTCCCTAGTACCTTCTGGACTCCTCTTACATGATTCAAGAGGCACAGCCCACCTCAGCCTAAAAATCACACCCCAGAACCGTGACTCCAGGAGGAAGAGATTTCTTCGTAGCCTAAGTCCAGTCACTGTTGGGCATCTTCTAAAAGCATCTTCTTGCCCTGACACTGCCCTATAAAGACACCCTAACCCAAACTCCTTAATCGCCTTCCTTTCCACCAGAATGCTGTCTCTATTGGATATCCTTCACTGCATACTTTCTAGTTTCTTCCCAACTGCCCTTAGTATAAAACTCCGTAAGAATGAGACCTTGCCTGTCTTGCTCTGTGTCCCTAGGCCCTGATACGGTGCATGTCATATAGTACAGGGTGGGGCAAAAGTCAGTTTACAGTTGTGCAAGTGGAAAAAAAAATAATAGTTAATAATGATACAAGAATAAACTCTGGATAGCAAGCAGACTTTCAGCCAAGATGGAGGCATAGGTAGATACACTTTGCCTCCCCACACAACCTAAAGGACAACAACAAATTTAAAAGCAAAAACTAACCACAACTGCCAGAAAATCGAACTGTATGGAATTCCAACAACCACGGAGTTAAAGAAGAAACATTCATCCAGACCGATAGGAGGGGCAGAGATGGACAGCAGAGCAGAGAGACTCAGAGCAAGGCAGCAGCTTGCGGACCGGACTTCCTACATTTGCCTGCAGATAAACTAGGAGGAACAACTGGGGAGCGAGACAGACCATGCAACCCAGGGTTCCAGCTCAGGGAAATAAGGCCTCAAAAACCTCTGACTAAAAACACCTGTGGGGGTTGAGGTAGCAGTGGGAGAAACTCCCAGCCTCACAGGAGAGTTTGTTGGACAGAACCACAGGGTCCTAGAATGTACACAAACCCACCCACCCAGGAATCAGCACCAGAAGGGCTCAATTTGCTTGTGGGTAGCGGGGGAAGTAACTGAAAGCCAGCAAGAGCCCAGCAAGCAGCATTGTTCCCTCTTGGACCCCTCCCCCACATACAGTGCCATAATGCAGAGACGTGGGTTGCCCCGCCCTGGCGAATATTTAAGACTCCGCCCCTTACTACCTAGCAAGTGTGTGGAGGGAAAAAAATATGGCCCAAATAAGAACAGATCAAAGGTCCAGGAAAAATACAACTAAGTGATGAACAGATAGCCAACCTATCGGATGCACAGTTCAA
This sequence comes from Macrotus californicus, assembly GCA_007922815.1. NCBI lineage: Eukaryota > Metazoa > Chordata > Mammalia > Chiroptera > Phyllostomidae > Macrotus > Macrotus californicus. The sequence continues at coordinate 107,673 of VMDR010001542.1, read as the reverse complement.
AACACTGGTAATCAGGATGCTCACAGAATTGATTGAGTATGGTGTCAAAATAGAGGAAAGAGTGAAGGCTATGAAAAGTGAAATAAAGAAAAATGTACAGGAAACCAACAGTGAAGGGAAGGAAATCAGGACTCAAATCAATGATTTGGACCAGAAGGAAGAAAGAAATATTCAACCAGAACAGAATGAAGAAACAAGAATTCATAAAAATGAGGAGAACCTTAGGAACTTCTGGGACAACTTTAAACATTCCAACATCTAAGTCATAGGGGTGCCAGAAGGAGAAGGGAAGAGCAAGAAATTGAAAACTTATTTGAAAACATAATGAAGGAGAACTTCCCCAATCTGGCAAAGGAAATAGACTTCCAGGGAGTCCAGGAAGCTCAGAGAGTCCCAAAGAAGTTGGACCCAAGGAAGCACACAACGAGGCACATCATAATCACATTACTCAAAATCAACGATAAGGAAAGAATCTTAAAAGTAGCAAGAGAAAAAGAGACAGTTACCTTCAAAGGCATTCCCATAAGTCTATCAGCTGATTTCTTAAAAGAAACCTTGCAGGCAAGAAGGGGCTGGAAAGAAGTATTCAAAGTCATGAAAGGTAAGGACTTACATCCAATATTACTCTACCCAGCAGAGCTATCATTTAGAATGGAAGGGCAGATAAAGTTTTTCCCAGATAAGGTCAAGTTCAAGGAGTTCACCATCACCAAGCCCTTATTATATGAAATGTTTAAGGGACTCATCTAAGAAAAAGAAGATGAAAAATAGGAACAGTAAAATGACAACAAACTCACAACTATCAACAACCAAACCTAAAACAAAAACAAAAACAAAAACGAACTAAACAAACAACTAGAACAGGAACAGAATCACAGAAATGGAGATCATATGGAGGGTTATCAGCAGGGAGGGCGAGGGGGAAGATCAGGGGAAAAGGTACAGGGAATAAGAAGCATAAATGGTAGGTACAAAATAGGGGAAGGTTAAGAATAGTATGGGGAATGGAGAAGCCAAAGAACGTATATGTACGACCCATGGACATGAACTAAGGTGGGGGGAGTGCTGGTGGGAGGGGTTTGCAGAGTGAAGAGGAATAAAGGAAGAGAAAAAAATGGGGCAACTGCAATAGCATAATCAATAAAATATATTTTTGAAAAAGAATAAACTCTGTTCCACATACGCACAACTGTCAACTTACTTTTGCCGCATCCCCTCCATAAACGGGGTGAGGTGAGGGATGCTGAGTGGGGTGTGAGGAAGGGAAGACAAAGCGTTTGTACAAGTGCAGAGGGAGACTGATGTCACTTTGAACAATAAAAGAGAAGTGATTTCATGTTGTATTCCAAACCAGGGAAGTGGCATTACTTCTGTACGTTAACAAAAAAATAAAAAAACACTAATGGGCAAATAAACAGACTCCCCACAGGCATGGAGAAGAGAGGACTTTCCCAAGTAAGTACCACTGTTTACACGGTGCCCAATAGAATGTGACTAAATAACACCTGTCCAACTCTTTCCAGCTGAGGATGCCCTATGGAATCAAGATTGACTCTCTCTCCCTGTCCGACCATCTCTCATCTCTTTCTCCATTCATACACTGCCCAACCTATACCATTTTCTCCCAGGCATATAGAGAACCCTTTTAAGGGCAAAAGGAACCCCCAACTCCCTCCTCCCTCCCTGTCTCCTTTACCAACCCAGTTCCCAGGCCACTCTGGAGACTCCAGCAGCGCTCCGGAGAGAAAAGAGAAAGCGAGCTTCCCTTCACGGCTCTAGTGGCCCCTGGCAACAGACCCCACCTTCTTCTCAGCGGGGGGCCCGTGCAAAGCCTGGGGGGGCGGGAGGGCGCCTGGGATTCCTCCCACCTCTGACAGTCCACAGGCACGGAAAAGATGGTCAGGGAAGCTTCCAGAGCTCGGCCTGGGGAGGGCTGGGTCAGGCATCCGGAAGAAGTGAAAGTGTTTGTGAGCAAGAACCCAGGTGGCTTAAATGTAGGTAAGATCAGAAATATTATTTTTGGCAAACCTCGACCCCTTTCAGGATTCAGGTGTGGGAATCTGAGTGCGGAAAGGCTCGAGAATATTCGGAAAGTGAATGTGGGAAATCAGGGTCCAAACTGCCACCTTCACGGGGAGGAGAGAAGGCACGCACGGGATGGGGCGGGGCGGCTGCTAGTGGCGCAGTCCCCAAGTCAGGGGATTGCTCAGGAGTGGACCCCATTCGCTTTCTTTCTCCTGCCCCTCCCACCAGGCCTTCATCCCAGTCTTGGGGGAGCATACCCTCCCAGAATCTCCCCCACCTCCCGGAAGGTGGGAGCCTCTACTCCCCTCCCCTGTGGGGCTGGGGAGACCAGAGCTGAACCACGAGGAACCCTTTCCGAGGTCCTGAGGTCGCGCCCTCCAGGCGGCTCCTGTCCCCTCTCTGGGTCCGGGACCCAGTGGGGGTCGGCCCACCTCTGCCCACACATACCTTGCTCCTGTCCCCTGGCCTGTCACAGCCTCAGAACCTCCACGCTGGGCTGGCTCCATTGTCGCTGGTCGCAGCAGCTGCGGGACCTGCTCCCGCGGGCACAACCTTAAAGTAGTGGCGGGAGGGGCGGGGCCAGCCCTGCAGGCGCCGAGTCCTTCGGATCAACAGCGTTTCCGAGGAGGAAGAAGCTTCCAGACAGGAGTTTCACCAAACCCCGAGACAGTTGCAACCGACGGGAAGCTCAGATTTAGTACCGGACCCCAGAGAACCACGTCAGGGGCGGCGGGGTTAGGGAGGGACGGGCACGCACCTTCCAGGGCGCCGGCCACCTTCCACCTCCGGCGTTCACGCAACAGCACGGCCCCCCGTGTAGCTGCAGAATGGACTGGCGGGGGCCAAACGAGAGGGTCCCCGGAGACGGGCCATCCTGCCCTGAGCACCGCGGGCTGTCTGGGGGGGGGGGGCGCCCTGCTGCTGGGGACAGGAACGATGGCACCGTTAGGAGTTTCGATGAAGACATTGTTCCCACCAGCAGCTCCCCGGCCTGTGTCCACCCTAAAACAGCCTTGGCAGCCTCGGTAACAATTCCTTGCCTCCTCTTCCAGGAAGCCGTCCCTAAAACCCCCGGCCTGAGGAACCCTCGGAGTAACGCTGCCGCTTCCCGAGGCCAAGAATTCTTTTCCCGAGCTAGTAAAGCATTTGAAACGCTGGGACGTCCTTGCTTTCAAACAGCTCCTACAAGGAAGGCCCTTTGGTGAGAGGCCATGGGGTCCCAAAGCCGACTATGACAGGAAGAAGTGGAACACACAGAGTGAGACTTCTTCAAATTGTATTTCATGGTGGTAAAAACAACACAAAACAAAGCACAACAAAGAGCATGAAATGGACCATCACAGCCATGTTTAGGTGCACAGCCCAGTGGTGTGAAGCTCCAGGACTCACCCTCCCTCCCCACCCCCCCAGCCCTGCCCCAGGAACTCCCTTCCTGTTTCTGTTCCTAAGACTTTGATGACTTTTAGATACTTCACACTGGGGGGACATCAGACCAGGTGTGTCCTGTGGGGACTGGCTTTTATTTTTTTCTTGGTGTCATGTCCTTGGGGTTCATCCATGAGACTTGTAAATGGGGTGCAGAGAGAGACTGGACATTCTGTGAACTTGACCTCACACTTTCACACCAGGCTTGGTCTTTGAAATGTCAGAGGTGCTGAGCCTTCCAAGATGTGGTCCAGGAAAGAGGAGCAGGCTTTCAGCGGCTGCATGGTCCCCAAGGGACACCTTCTCCTGGCCTGGTCTTGTTTGAAAGCTGAAGGGATGCTGACAGTGCCCATGAGGGACTACCCCTTGGTGGGACACTGACAAGGCCTCTCCCATCCCCCACCCCATCTACCCCATTCATAAGAAGGACTTGGTCCAGAAGGCTCCCACCATCGGGCATTAGGTCCACTGGCGTTGCCTCGATTCATTAAAAGATCAGACCTCGGCCACGGTGGCTCACCCCAGCTGTGTCACTCCCAGAAGCAGAGTCGGTTCTGGAGCAGGGCCACAGGCCTAGCAGGCTATTATGTCCCCAAAACCGGCAACAGAGTAAACCCTAGTTAAGAAAAAGCACACTTGTTTTTTTGTTTCATTTTGTTTTTAATCCTCACCTGAGGATACTTTTTCATTGCTTTTAGAGAGAGGGAAAGGAGGAGAGAGAAACATCAATGTGAGAGAGATACGTAGGCGTCAGGACCACCAGGGATTGAACCCACAACCTTTTGTTCACGGGAGGATACTCCAACCAACTGAGCCCCAGCAGCCAGGGCCTGCACTTGTTCTTAAATAAAATAAAATATTAAGTTTTGAGGAGCACGCTGGATAAAACCAAAGCTTCAATTACCTCCGCGATGATTTAGCAGGTTGCCTGTCTGCTGCGCTGACCGTTTTACTAAATGACCTTCTGCACACCTGCTTTGGGAGAATTGATGTTCCCGCAGGGACGGGCTGCCTCTGGTTCGGGCTGGGCCCTGATCCGGGCAAGGATGGGAGCTGCCTGCCCCCTAGTGGTTGTGTGGCTAATGACAAGGGCAGGGCCGGGAGCGCTCACTCGGCAGGTGCGACGCCTCTCCCATCCATCCCCTCCCGACTCTGGGCAGGAGGGAGAGGCGCTGGGCTTCCAGGCTTCCAATCAGCCAGGAAGACGCACGTGCTGCCAGCAACGTGGAGGCTGCCAGGTGCCGCACTCAACGATTCACCAGGCAAATCCCCGACACAAGGCGCTCAATCAAATGATAAGAGACCAAACCTGTGGGGCTGAAACTGTGACGCGCGGTCCTGATGCGCTCAAGGTGCCCTGGGGACAAAGAGGAAGCTCCACTAGCCCCACAAGATGGAGAAACAACCGAGTGGGAACAGACTCAGCAACAAATCCACGAACCTCCGTGGACTGTGGCAGGTCCCGCAATGGCGGGGATGAGGAGGAAGACGTCTCCGGGGGAGCTGTGTCTGCTGGAGGGCTGGGAGGGCGTACAGGAGGTTCTCTGTGCAGGACCCCCGGCAGAGGGAGAGGGGCAAATGCCAGGGCATCTGGGGTGTGGAGAGCAGTTTGGCCGTGGGGGGCGGGGCGATGGGAAACGGAGTCGGGCTGGAGGTAGGAGGACCAGGTCCAGGCAAGAGTCCAAGCTGGAAACATGGACAAGAATTAATATAGCCACGGTGACTGTGAATGGTGGGAAAGAGAGCCGATCTGTGATCTATTTAGGGGAGGGAAACAATGATTTTTAAAAGACAGATTCAGCGCTGCCGTGACAATGGTCCAGGCTGCCACACTGAAGGGCGCCCTAGTCACAGCTTGACATTGTCACTTCAGAAAAGCAATGTTATTACCTGCTTTACTTCAAAGCCAAAGAATGTGCTTACCACAGTTTGGGCAGATGGCAGTGAAGTGTCCTGTAACTAAATGTGTATATTTTGACAATTTTCTGGTGGAATTAAATGTCTTATTCCAACAGAGTCCTTGTTTGTTACAATAATGATGATTAACAAGTGATAGGCTTCTTTTCAAACTTTTACCCTGGCTGGATAGTTCCGTTGGTTAGAATATCGTCCCAATACACCAAGGTTGCAGGTTCGATCCCCAGTCAGGGCACCTACAAGACTCAGCCAAGGAATGCACCAGGACTATTGATGATATTCCAACTAAATCAAGTCCAGACAGTAAGGAACACTGCTGTAGGTTAGAGTTTTCGAGAAGATTATGTACAAAAAAATAGCAAACAGAACAATGAATTCTGTAAACGTGTAGAAACAGTTCACCCAGATTCGTGTCAAACCTGCTCTGCCCGAGCAAGATCAAAGAGATACACTCTCCATTCTTGACCTCCGTGAGGATAAGGAGAATTCAGACAGAAAAAAAAAATGCAGTAGGAACTGAATGGGCCATTATAAGAAATGAAAGCTCAGAGGGTGCTCTTGGGGACAGTGGAAGTGAAGGTGCAGGCCATGTTATGATAGACAGCTGAGCGATCATTACGGAGATAAGCAAGAAGGCTGGGCAGAAGAAGATGAGATGCCTTTTCCTGGGCCAGCGTTCACTGAAGTTAGTGGTGCTCAGTCCAACATGGCCAGTTTCGGGAGGGCCTTGTTCGGTGGCTACTGTCAGTCTCGTGTGCCTGACTTTGTTCTTATAGGGGCTGGGAGTGATGAGAGGCTCCATCGATGTCTGCTCTCAGCCTTGTCCTGCTCTGTGCGGCATCCGGTGTTGGGTGAGCCAACGGCAGAAGCTGTCTGGATCAGAGCAGATGTGGATACGTGCCCTGTGCTGGTGGCCGATAGCCAGAGATGAGGGACAGGTAATAAAAGAGGGAAAAGGAAGTATGGGTCTCCTGTCTGGTTTCCAGTCAGCCTCATTCCACTCTTCAGCTTGATAAACGTGGCTCGTCTCCAAATTTTGTACGGATGTGTGAGGTTTGAATTTGAGCACTCTGATAGGTGACTGAACCCTATTTTGTGTGTGTCTCCACTGATTAGCCTCATCATTGTTTTCCTGAAAGAAGGTGTTATATGAACTGAATGTTTGTGTTCCGCTAAAATCCAAGTGTAGGATTTCTAACCCGCAGTGTGATGGGATTTAGAGACGGGCCTAATGGAGCTAATTAGGTCCTGAGGATGTGGCCCTCATAAGGGGATTAGTGGCCTTATAAGAAGATAGAGCCCTGGCTAGTGTGGCTCAGTGGATTGAGCACAGGCCTGCGAACCAAAAGGTTGCTGGTTCGATTCACAGTCAGGGCACATGCCTGGTCCCCAGTAGGGTCCCCCCTCTGTGTTTAAGCCACTGGGTCTGTGGTGCTTTGTTATGGCAGCCCAAGCGGACTAGGAAAGAGCAGGATGAGGGAAAAAAAATAATGAATGCATGAATAAGTCAAACAGCAAATCAACATCTGTCTCTCTCTCTCTTCCCTTCCTTCCTCTCTCTCTAAAAGAAATAAAAATAAAATAAAAACTGTTAACTAAAGAAGAGACGCCATTTTCTGATTCACATGAAGGTGAGTGGTCACCCCGGCTGATTGGCTGTGGAAGAGTCTGGGGTCACAGCACTTTCTTGCAGCCTTTCAGGAGACAGGGTGGTGACAGGCTGGTGTGTTCAGCTTGGGGACACTGAGTCTGAGATATGGAGACAGGGCAGGCAGAGAAGCCCAAAACGTCATGACTCATTCCTGTTTCCTGTAAGTCACTCATGCCAACCCTCCCACTGAAAACAACTAAAGGTCAAACAATAAAAATATGTCTAAATCTTCCCAAAAGTATCCCAAAACTGCCCTGGTCAGTGTTGGTTGAAGCACCATCGTGTAACTGAAGGGTTGCGGGTTCAATTCCTGGTCAAGGCACATACCTAGGTTTCCGGCTCCGTTCCCAGTCAGACGCCTACGTTCCCTGGTCTGGGTGCCTACAGAAGGCAACCAATCGATGCTTCTCTCTCTCTCCCTTCCTCTCACTCTAAAAGCAATGAAATTAATGTCCTTGGGCGAAGATTTTTTTTAAAAAGTATCCAAGAACAATAAGGCAGTAAGGAGCCCCCAGACCAAAGCCAGAGCATGTCACCATCTTGGAAAATGCGAACCGTTGCTTTGTTGCCTCCTTGGGGGAGGAGAATGGAAACTAAAGTCCAGTGGGAAGCGGCAGAGCAAAGGGGTGCTCTCAGCCCCTCCCCTTCCCAGCCCCACCCCTTTCTCAGCCCCTCCCCTTCCCAGCTCCACCCCTTTCTCAGCCCCTCCCCCTTCCCATCCAGGACCTCTTGGACCAAAGGAAATGGCTCAAAACCAAAACCTTCAAATCAGCCTCGAACACATAGGGATGCAGAATACAACTAGGAACTATAATCAATAATATTGTAAAGACTGTACGGTGCCAGGTGGGTGCCAGATCTGTGGGCGCGGGGCAGTGAAGTCACTCTGTGGGTTGCATAAATATCTAACCACTGGGCTATACACCTGAAACTAATAGAATATTGCATGTCAACGGTCACGGAAACTTTTTTACCTTTTTAAATAAAGATTAGTAAAGCTTATATCCTTTGATCCACACCTTACTCTTCAGTTTATCTAAAAAACAATAATAATGATAATAAAGAAACTTTGCTTTAAAAATATATAAATAAATGAACCAGCCTCGGACGCCTCCCCTCCCCTCACTAACGTTTTAGCTGTGTTCAGAAGTACCCTCAAGGGGATTCTCCAAAGGGTTAGAAGGATTAGATGCAGCTGTACTATACCTTGTTCTCATGGAAATTCTCTAGCACGTGGCAACGGCGGCGGGAAGAGCGCACAGTGGGCCCCTGGCCACCCTCCCAACCCCCCCACCCCGGTTTCCTCTCCCGCAGCTTCAGGCTGTCCGTAGGCAGGTGTGTGGCTCCCTCTAGCGTCACCCTGAGTCCGATCCCGCAGACCGAGTTCAAGCAAATCCCAGAGGGCCTTTCCTTCCATTTGTATCTCTCCGAAAAAGTCAAGATTCTTTCATTAACAGAAGCACAGTACCCTCGTTAGAAGTAGGGAAAAATGAATGATTCTGTATTAGCCAATATCCAGTAAGCGTTCACGTTTCCCCATCACAGCTGCATGCGAAGACCGACTTACAGACGGTGGTGGTGGGTTTCCCACTCCGGCTTCAAGCCTCTCGTCCTGCGGCGGCTCAGCCCGCGGCGTCCAAGGTCAGGCCCCCTCCCTTGCAGAATGTTTTCAGCTTTTATGAGCAAACTTTTATTCCTGGCTCTTTGGCTAATTCTCTTTGGAAAGTTACTCTATGTTTCCTTTTATTTCCTCTTGAAACCCAGAAGAAAAAAAGTCTCTAATTTCTTCGCCTCCAATCTTCTCTTCTCTCCTATAATTGCCAACAAACTTCATTCCATCTCTAAGGGGACAGTTGACTTTATCAGTCTGTTTCTTCGACTCACTTCCACAGAGCACTCCGAAAAGCCTCGTGATCCTATTTATTCACTTAACAAATATTTATTGGCAATCTCCGTGGTCCCTGACCGCTATATTCCTAGGGCCCTGGAGAAACAGGCCTCCCCACAAATTCACTCGACATCAGTTCTCCCAATGTGCACTAGAGGGCGCCACACCCCGTTGGCATTTATTACAAAAAGTCTGGAGTATCTCAATATGCATCCTATGTTGGTTCTTTTTTAATAGAATGAATTTGACGTGTAACATGGTTAAAACTTAAGATGTACAACATGTTACCTTATACATTTAATTTTTTTAATGTTTATTTATTGATTTTCTTTTTAGAGAGAGAAAGTGGGAAGACACACCCACTGACTTGTTGCTCCACGTATTCATACCTTCATTGGTTGATTCTTGTATGTGCCCTAACCAGAGATCGAACCTGCAACCTTGGTATATGGGGATGACATTCTAACCACCTGAGCTACCCGGCCAGAGCTGTTACATTTATATATTTTACTATTGCCAAGACTCACTAGCAACATCAGCTGTGTTGGCAAAATGGACTCTGTCCAAGGGATACCATAAAGGGACAGTGACCAGTCACACCAACATCTGCCTCAGGGACCCCACATGGCAGGGAAAAGAGAGGAGCACACAGCCCTGGCTGGTGTGGCTCAGTGGATTGAGCACTGGCCTGCAAACCAAAGGGTCACTGGTTTGATTCCCAGTCAGGGCACATGCCTGGGTTGTGGGCCAGGTTCCCAGTAGTGGGCGCTTGAGAGGCAACAACACATTGCTGTTTCTCTCCCCCTTTCTCTTTCCCTTCTCCCTCCCTTTTCCTCTCTCTAAAAATAAATAAATAAAATCTCTTAAAAAGAAAAAAAAATCCAGCTCCCAGGGATTCTGCTGCAAAGCAGAGGCGGTCACAGCCGGGAGGAACAGGGCTGGTCACAGGGCCCAGTGAGAGCTGAGGAGGGGATGCCATCCAGGGCATCCGGCTGCACACAAGGGTTGGTGCACATCTCCCTGGGCCTGGGACACAGCCTATCACTGGCCCACATGGTCACTGCTCGTCACCACTCCAGAGAGCCCACATTAGCGGTCAGGTCCACAGAACTTCAGACCTGAAAGAAACCTCAGAGGGAGGGCAGCCCATCTACACTGCTCACTTTCTGACAGGAAAACTGAGGTTCATATGGTAAGGACCTTGGCCAAACCCACGCAGTCAGACTAGACCAACACCCTTGACCCCCAAACTAGATCCTCTGACTCGTCTACAGTTGACAGGGGCCTTAGGGCCACTGGTGAGGGGCTGTCACATGGCACTTCATCCTCCAGCCTGGTCTCTCCCACCTCCGATCCGCTAGTCTAACCAGCACCTTCCTCTCACCTCCTGCGACCTCGGCTTTGCCCTGGTGAACTGTCCCTTCCCCACTCTGGATCCACAGACTCCAGGAGGAGCTGACCCCTCCTCCGCAGCATGTACCCAGGCCTGGCCATTCACAGTGCCGCAGTCCCCTGGCCTGGCACAGCCACCGGTCTGGTCACGGGCATCGACCAGTTCAGACCAGCTGGAGTGGGCCCTGCAATTGGCTCAGAGGTGAGGGGAGGGACTGAGCCCCCGCAGGCAGGGGCTGAGCTGCTGCCCACTTCTTCCTGCCTGCGGGCTGTGAGGCAGTCAGCAGAGGAAGAGCTGAGCCGAAGAAGGGCTGCATCCCGGGTGTCACCATCAAGTCTCTGCCCTTCTCAGTGACATGAGCCCCCAGCTCCCCTTCTTGGTTGGCCGGTTTGAGTGGAACCAGAGTCCTGCCTGATTCACCCCCAACAGCACCAGGTCTGGAAGGCCCTGTCCTCGAAGTGTGACCCACCTTGGCAGATAACGACACAATTAAGGCCGCCCAAGTCAGGGTCAAAGAGCCAGGCACAGAAGGAAGGTTCTGGAATAAGCCTCCACTAGGATCAGGCCCAACCCGGCGCCATCAACAGGAGGGAAATCCTTCACCCAGGCCTCAGCTCCCTGGCCGCAGGCCTGACACAATTGCGCCGTCCAGCGCTCTCTGCCACAGGAGCCTCATGGGAGGCTAAGCGAGTGGTCAGCTCAGCGCCAGGAGCACCTCAGGCAGCAGGACGCTGATGACACTGATGACACTGCTGTGCTTGGCAGTTCACACAGTTCGTGCTCACGCGTGACTCTCACAACTCCGTGAGGTAGGAGGAGCCGGACTTATTTCTGTGTCACAGCTGGGGCAGTTCAAGTTGGGACAGCTATGGCCACAACCTCCTGGTGCAGACAGTTCTCTGGCCCAAACCCCTCCATGGCCCACCTCGCAGGTGCCCATGGGGAGCATCTCAGCAGGTCTGGCCTCAACGTGGGCTGAGCAAGCAGCTGGGACTACTTCCAGGGGCCCCCCACCCCGAATCCATTACTCAACTCCAAACTGCAGTCATTAGGCTGGGTTGGGGGGAGGGGGTACGGGGCGCTAAGCTTATCCATCGCAGGCCCTTTTGAGCTATGCTTCCTACAGCCCTTCCACACCATGTGACCTTGAACGAGACCCCTCAAGCAATGATGGAGGTACCTGGAGGCCACCACCCTGCTCCAGTTGAGCCCCAAATGACCACTCCTCACACCAACTGATGTCAGCAGAACATTTATTCCACGCGGTCATCCGCAGTGGGTGTCAGTGACCTATGGCAATGTCCAGCCTGGATGACCATTGAGACACAGTCCTGTGCAGCCTTGGGGGGCGGTCCCTCCCGTCCCACCGCCCCAGCTATGGATGGGACCTGTGGCCCCCATGGCCATGACTTCCCCAGGGCGGGGAAGCCCACAGCCCAATGAAACGACCCCACTGTGAACTCACATGCCCTCTCCCCTCTTGCACCTCCCATAGCGGGAACCCATGGCCTCCAGCGCTTGACCCATGACCCAGTCAGCAAGTACATGCTGAGTGCTGAGCCCAGTCCTGCGCTAGACCCTGCTGGGGTTCGAGAAGAAATGACGCGTCCCTTGCCCACAGGAAGCTCACAGTGTTGTTGGAGGTTTAAGACACCCTCACGCAGGTGCGCACACACGCACAGGAAGCTGGAGTGTAAGGCGGCATGCAGTCCCCAAGGGGGGCGCTGGTGAGTTAACAGACACTGCAGAGCAGAAATGGGGTGTGGTCGGAGCAGCCGGGCTGGTGGAGAACAGGGCGCGGTGGGCCGTGGGTGGGAGCGGCACATTTCAGAGCGATCCCAAGGAAGCCAGAGGCAGGAAGGAGGGCGCACAGGTACAATCTCAGGGAGGGGAGGGGTGAACAAGCTGACCATCAGCAGGGGTGAGTCTGTGAGGTGCCCTCCACGCTGACCAATAATCGGAGCAAGTAGAAGCTCCAGGAGCCAGGAATGCCCTCTTGCTCTTTCTCTGATCTCCCCAAAGCGGGTTGTCACCCTAGGACAAGGCACATGGCAGACAGGCCTTCCGACAACCCTGACCACACCCAGCCCAGCCCTGGGACAACCCCCCCCCCGCACCGGCCCCACCTAAACCCAAGGCTTTCGTGACCCCCCACAACTCAGAGCCCTGGGCTTTGATATCAATTCTGTGATGAAAGGTCTCTCTCCACCCACAAGGGTTTCCCTAAATGCAACCTGATTCGTGAAGTCTGGCTGTCACCAAAAACCCACCCAGTGCTGGTGGGTCACACCTTTTCTAATGGGCAGTTCATACTAGGGAGGCCGGGAAGCTAACTCCAGGCTAACTGCTCAGGCATGAACACCGAGGAGTCTGGCCTGTCCTGGTGGACACCCAGGACACACAGAAGCCCCTCTGCCAGCCTCTCCCTGCCCGGAGCTGGCTGGCACCAGGAGCAAGACTGTGTCTCCCTCCCCAGATTTTCCCGCGCCATGCTTGGCTGAGGCTGAATGCCTGGGCATGGCTGCCGGACATAGGGTTCCTTCTCCCTGGGGTTGACTTGGCCCAAACTGCTGCTTCACCCAGCGTCCGCACAAGGTCCAGCTTTCTCCACCTTCACAATGAGTCGGGAGCCCAGGGCGGTGCCGGGAAGCCCGAAGCCTGGTCCACAGAGCCAGCAACCCCAAAACAGGGAAGAGCAAGGTCAGGCCAGGGTGCACCTCCAGCAATGTCTGGGGAGGGATGGAGGCTCCAGAACCCTGAGGCCCTATTTCTTAGGTCTGGAAGAAGAGAGTCACTAAGAGGGTCCCCTCCTCAGAGTTCTTTATTCCCGAACAAGGGAAGGAGGACTGGCAGGGGGAGGGAGGAATGCTACTGTATGGTGGTCCCTCTGGGTCAGGTTAGGACGGGGTGGCAGGTTGGGGCCCGGGGCTAAGGTGCCAGCCTGGAGTCCAGGAGCTCCTGGTGTTGCTGGTAGATTCTTGCATCTCTGTGAGTACGTGGGTTTTCCTGGGGAGCAGGTCCATAACCTTTGTCAGCTTGTAGAAGGGCTTCATGCCCCCAGGGGTGGGAAGAACCTTTGCCGAAAGGCAAGTGAAGCCTGCGCATGTGGTTCACACCGGGAAGGCTGTGCCTCTGGAGCCAGGTCTGCGAGCAGCGTGCTGTGCGCTTTTAGGCCGGTCACTTCCCACCCAGCTCTGGAGGGCCAGGTGGGGGTGGAGAAGCCAGCTCTCCACACAGGCGTGGTCCCTGCTGCCACATGAGAGTGGAGGTCCGTGGCCAGGCGGCCAGGCAGCCAGGACAAGCTCTTCCCCGGACGTGACTCCCAGCAGGTTCGGGGGGTCTTCCCACCAGGGAACGGAACCTGCCCCCAATTCTGGGTTCCACCAGTCCCCTCTGCTGTCACTGCAGGGCACCTCCCGAGGTAGGTCTTCTTAGGGCACGTGTCCTCATGCCGGGGTGCAGGCCCCCAGGGTCCCCACTCCTCATGCCTGTGCCCAGATGTGCCTTGCACACTGCCCAGAGGTCCTGCCCACTCCACATCTGTTCACGGAGACAGAGGCCAGGGTCAGGTCTGGGGCCATGACCCAGCCTTGCCCGTCCACCCCTCTGGGGCCAGGAGAGGGCAGTCAGGCGGGCCACCTGCCCCTGTCCTCAGGCACCAGGTTTACTAATCCATCTACAAATGAGATGACTTCACTTCAGGACATTGTGGTGACCGACCCCAGATGTCCCAGGTCCCAGTGTAATCTCTCAGTCTCTGCCACTAAGTAGTGGACCACGTTGCCACAGCCACCAAGGGGTGGCAGGCCGAGGGCAATGCATCCCAGAGCAGCCACAAAGCCCTGTGGGAGCCCAGAGCGTAGGCCCTGTCCCAACCCCAGCATCCCTCCCCCCACCCACCACTGTGGGGGCCACGTCCCCTTCAGACAGCCACACCACCCAGTGACGCCCCTGCCCGGGCTCCCCACACAGTCCCTGGTCACATCCCCACATGCTCGAAGCTCCGTTTTCCCACCAGTGAGAGCCTCTCTAAGGGCGGTAGGGTAGAGATGAGGGTTTTGGGATCCAGAAGCCAAAATAGGGCCCAGGCTTGCACTGCAGTCCCACTAAGTGATTTGGGGCAAGCTTGGATGAGCCTCAGTTTCCTCATCCTCCAAATGGCTGGAGAGGCCCGAGTCTCAGAGCGCCACCGCAGGCTCAGGGGCCCTGGGGAAGGCCTGGCTGTGCCTGTTCTCTCTGCACGCCCTTGGCCAAGCCTCCTGGCTAAGGGCCTCAGGTGCTCTGATCCTCGAGGCTCCTGCTCATCCCACTGTGGCCCAGCCTCGCAGGGTCTCCCGTTCTTGAACTGCTTGTCTGAGGTCATTGTACCCTTTAGTGTCTCCTCACCCTGGCCACAGAGTCCTTTGCAGGGCACATGTGAGCCTCTGCTATCAGGGGTAGGACAGCACCCCTTCTCTCCCTGGGATCCCTCTCTCCATCCCCAGGATGCAGTTCAAACCAACAAATGGCCTTGGGTGACACCAGTCACTGTCCCCCACACTCCTGCACTTTATAGTCTGTCCCCTATGAAGGCCCTCACACCCCCCCACCACCACCCCAGGTGAGCACCAGGTGTGGCACCTCCGGGGACAAGGCCTGTGTCTGTACCCCCTCCGGAGAGCCCCGCCCTGCCCCACACAGTGTCTGGCACACAGCGGTGTTCAGAGCTGGCTCCAGACCCACCACATATCCTCTCTTGTCTAGTAATGGCGATCACAACCCTCACGATTCCCCTCAGGTTTGGCCTCCACTTACAGATGAGCAGACTGAGACTTGAAGTGAAACAACTTCCCGAGGACGCCAGATGGTGAGTGCTGGGGCTGGGGGACCTGGGCCTGGGCACAGCAGAAAGTGGCCCTCGCCACGTCGCTTTCCACCCCAACTCTGCGAAGGAAGGTGTAGTAAGAAGCTGGCCATAGAGACCTATGACAGACCAGTGAGCCCCACCATCCCCACCTGTCCCCACCCAACATCACCAGCCCCCTCTCGGCAAGCCTGACAGTGGCTTTGACATGGGTCTCACCTGCTCCTTCTAGGCCTGGCCATCCTGAGGAGGAAAACCAGCGCAGGGGCCCAGAGCAGCCCTGTGCAGCCAGCCCCAGCGTCCACGGGGAGGAGCAAAAGAAGGCCACAGACCAAGGCGGCCCACTCCTCCAAGACCCCCAGCGAGCCCTCCCCATCTCCCAGGATCCCATCCAGAGGGGGGACCGCAGCCCAGTGCCACCTCCAGGGCTCACGGATGCGGCTTGGGGGCGGGAAACAGCCAGCCCCAGGCCAGGCGCGTATCATAGCACGCGGCCTAAATGGGCCGCCGCCGGGCCCTCGGGCCCGTGGCCGTGGCTGCGCTGGTGGGTCTTGAGCGAGCCCTCGCGCGCGAAGCTCTTGCCGCAGCGGGCGCAGAAGTAGGGCCTCCGCTCCCCGAAGACGCCGGGGCGGCGCGGGTGCGGGGCTGGCATGCGCGCGTGGGTGCGCTGGTGGTTGAGCAGGAAGCGCGGCTCGCGGAAGCAGCGGCCACACTGCGCGCACTGGTGCGGCTTCTCGCCGCTGTGGATGCGCTGGTGCGTGAGCAGGTTCTGCTTGAGGCTGAAGCAGCGCCCGCACTCGGGGCAGGGGAAGGGGCGCTCGCCCGTGTGGGTGCGCTGATGCACCTCGAGGTTGTGCTTGACGCTGAAGGCCTTGCCGCACTCTGGGCACACGAAGGAGGCCGCGCGGCCCGCCCCGGCGTGCGCCTTCTGGTGCCGCACCAGGCTGGGCTGCTGTGAGAAGGTCTGGCCACACAGCGGGCAGCGGTGGGACTGCTCCTCCGCGGGGTGGTGGATGACCAGGCCTCGCTCGTCCCCCAGACCTTCTTCCCCGTCCCCCGTAGGGGACCCGCCCCCGGAGGACGCTAGCTCGGTCATGGACACTCCCAGCTGCAATCACCAGCCCCTGGGGAGGCAGAAGCAGAGAGAGGAGTCAGGAGGGACCCCAGCCTCAGGACGGACACTCCTCTGTCCTCCCACAGCTTCCAGCACCCACCCCTTGACACTCTTGCTCAAGCCAGTGTTCCTCTGCTAGATGCCCTTCTTTCTCCTCTACCCCTCTATCACACCCTGCCCCCTCCTTCAGGCCCTTCTAGAGTGCTACCTCCTCCTGGAAGCCTTCCATGACCCCACGTGGCCCTATCCTGTGCCCCTCACTCATCATACTGCATTCCTGTGCTACCACCTTGTCTTCTCGCCTGTGAGCATCTCAAGGACAGAGCTGCCTCTGCCTTTATGCCCCACACCTCGCACCGTGCCAGCGGCACAGGCATCAAACACATGCTGATGGCGAATATTCAGGGGCTCCTCATATTGCAAGTTACCCTGCACCTGGGTACATCTCACCTCTCCACCCCACTCCTCAAGGAGCAGGCAGGGAGGTGCACCCCAATCTGGACGGAATGGTAGGGGGGATGGTTTAAAGATAATTTTTTTGCAAAGCTCAAAGGAAGAAACAAAACAAAAACCCTTAAACTTGAAAGTAGCCTCAGTTAAACACTCAAGGCAGTAGGTCTTTGTTTGGCAAAATGAGGCATGCCTGGGAGAGCCTTGTTTGCAAGTCAGGGAACCAGAGTGTGAGCTGGGGGGGTAGGGGGGCATCTCAGCTCCATTCCTCTTGGGGTCCCCACAGCAAAGCCTGGCCCAGGCTCAGCAGAGCTCAGTACACAACAAGCGCCCCCAAGTACAGTTCCTTCCATCCACGCTGGCTCTCCTAAGGAGTCTCCTTCCCAGGCCACTGTGTGGCTCTTAAATTGTTTCCCACTGTCCTTGCAACAGCCCTGAGGAAGGGGCAGGGCTCATGAGCCCCAGTTTACGGATGAGATGGGGAAACTGAAGCTCAGTGAGGTCGACTGACTTGCCCAAGGTGAGGCAGGACTAGGCCTCATTTCTTGACTCACAGTTGAAACCTCGTCTCAGTGAATTAGCTGGCTGCTCACCAAAAAGGCACTCCCCTCAAAACAGACAAGACCACAGCCATCATCCCAGCCACGGCAGAGCCATCGATATCCAAAGGGCCACTGCTCCCATAGGGCACCGTCTGCTGCCACCACCCCCATGCCTCCAAATACCCTCAGTTCCTGCTCTTCCTGCAGAGCACCGAGGTGTGCTCCATCCCGAGCGCTGGAGCTGGCCACTGCCCGGCCCGCCCCCACCCCAGCAGGGAGGTTGGCTGGCCCTTCCCCTGGACCTGCATGCAGGCCTCTGCACACTTGCAGATCCACTGCTTGCTGCAGCCCCAGTCCCTCTGCAAAGTGGGGCCTCTGAGACGCCCCCTCTGGCCCCCCCACCTCAGGCCTGGGTGGAGCACCCTGGAGAGGGGCACAGTACTACTTGCAGTCAACCCACCCCACCCACAAGTGTTCCCCCAGAAGGCTGCACTGATACATGCAAAGACAGATCATCACAGGGCCCTCAGCCAATCTCAGCCTGGCCTTGTCACTGGGCAGCCTTCCCTCTCTCCCCAGTTATACCTCTAACCAAGACCTGGCTTCCCGACGAGAGGGTCCAAGGCCTGGCCTCCCCACCCCCAAGTTTCTCCGTCCTGTCCCACACTCACAGCCCAGGCTGCGCCCCTGTTCCTCCGGTCTCCAGCAGTGACTCTTTCCTCTAGAGTCTGCGCTGCCCAACGCAAATACGGTAACTCGCCCGCAGCAACTCCCGCGCCCCTTCTTCCTCGCCCCCATAAAGACGGCCAGCCTCCCGCACCGCTGTTCTTATCAAACAGCTGCATTAATCAGAAGAGCTGACCCCACCCACCCGACCCCGCTTTCCCCGTGCACAACCTTGCCAACAACTCCTGGGGCCAGAGTGACCCTGGAGGAATATGGCAAACTCTGCGTCGCAACCCCACCCCTCTGAAAATACGCAGGCCTCCCGCCCTGCCGCCGCAACCCATCCCACCCCGCTGCAAGCCCCGGCTCCCTTAGGGAATGAATGCAACCCACCCCCACCCCCCGCACCTCCCACTCCCACAGAGCTCCGGGGAAATCACGCAACCCTGGAAAAATACGTAATTAAGTCGCAGCGCTCCCCTACTCCCAGAAAGGGCCTGCGCAGCTCCCATCCCAGCAAATACGGTAGCGCGCCCGCAGTGACCCGCCCCCAAGGGTCCGGCACTGGCCTAGATAAATACGGTAACCTCCCGCCGCGGCCCCAGCCCCTCCGGCCCGGGACTCACGTGGCGCCGCCTCCCGAGCCCTCCTCTCCGCCGCCGCGCCGCGGTCGCCCCAGTAGCTGCAGCCGCACAGCAGCCCCGTGAGGCTGGGAGGTCTAACTCGCCCACAACCCGGCTGGCAGAGAAAAGGGGGCTGAGAGCCCTGTGCCCGCCGCCCAGGAGAGGAAGCCAGGTGGGGGCTGGCTCCGGGAATGTCACCCCAAGTTCCCCAGCCCCCCTGCCCCAGCCATTCCCATTGCAGGATTCCTGAGGCCCCAGTTCGGTGGGTAGCGCCTCGTCGTCCTGAGGCAGGACTCCCCTAGCCGGGCCCACCGACTGCCCCGGTGCCTAGGAAACGGGCTTCCCTTGCAGGAGAGTGAAGGGGGTGGAGACAGCCTTTGGGGCGTGGGGTGGGGGGCATCCTGGGTGGGAGCCGGCAGCTTTGCCAAAGCCTACCCCCTGTGTGCCAGGTTATGCCACTAGACGGACTGGAGGAATAGGAAGAAATCACACCGCTGTTGTCCCCTCCTCCTCAGCAATGGGCCCAAAGGTAGCTCATACAAGACCTGGCCTAACACCCAGGGGAGGCAGCAGGTGTGGACAGGGCCTGGCTGTATCCCAGTTCCCAACAGTCGCTTGGTGATGCTGTGCCTTACCCACACACCCTTGTCTTTTCACAAACCCCTTTCCCAGCTGTTCTCCCCTGGGAGCTTTCCAACCACCGTGTGCCGTCTAGGTTATACAGGCATTACTTTCCCATTTCATAGATGGGAAAATAACACCAAACTGAGGCACCGAGTGGTTTCCCCACAGCTGAGACCCACCAACCTGAGTGGCAGAGCCCAGCAGGGAAGTCAGGCCCACGCCTCGCCCCAGCAAATAGTCCCCAACCGCGCTGGCACTGAGACCCCAGAACAGAAACCTGGTGTGACGCCCGAGATCAGAAGTGATGATCTCGTCCAGCGTGAGAAAACGCCTCAGAATCTGCGTGTCGTGATAAAGAAACCGAGCCCCAAAGGGAAAGAGACTGTTTAAAGTTAAAAGCACTAGAGGGACATGGACTAGCCTTTTGCTCCGTGGCCCCTCCGTAGCTGCCAGGTCCGGGAGCAGTTGGGGTTCCGCAAGGCCCAGGCAGTTGGGATTCCGCAGGGCAGGGCTCCCAACAGCAGACAGTGAGGTGACTCTCCAGGCGACAATCCCGGCGTCACAAGGTCCCCCCCTGCCCATGAGAGCCCAGGAGCTGAAGGGTCCCAGGTTAGGGTCAATTAGGCAGAAAAACCACTCCCTACTCCCAACACCAGACCGGAAGGTCAGCTTTCACAGCGTGCCCTGTGGACTGCCTCTCCCAGAAGGTCCACCCAGGTCACCCTCAGCCCCTTGAGGACTGGGGCCCCCTGCCACACTGCTCCAGAGGCCCCTGACCAAGGCATGTGGCACTTCATGAGTCAGAAGCCCCGAGGAGACTGGTATTTAAAATAGAGGCAACAGAGGGAATTCTGGGAGCCCAAGAACTGAGTCCTGCAGGAGAGATGGCGCCCAAGGCCAAGGGTAGAGTTTCCATGGCATTGACAACGCGACCCGTAACCACAGGTGACACCCCACAGCCACCCTCTGCCCGGGTGCTGGAGCTCTGCTCATGGGACAGCCACACCTCCCACCTCCAGGTCCTGTTGGAAGAGTCGTCATCTGCCAGAGTGGCCAGCGGTCATCTCTGCTGCAGGCTAAATGGGGACACGGAGGCGGGGGCGGGGCAGGCTGACAAGCCCACCTGAAACTCATCCCAGCCTCAGTGGGGAAGCCAGCTGCGGACCATGCGCTCCAGGAGGCTTCCCTTCTCTGCTCAGCCCTGGTGGTTCCACTTTGCTTCTGTGGTTCCTACACACACCCCCCTCCCACATCCGCTGCCGAGCACAATAGAATGGCGGTGTGGGAGCAGACAGCCATGCTGCTTCCTACAGGCAGGGCCAGCGGCCAGCGTGGTGGTCACCGCCACTCCACAAGGCTCGTGGGACAGCTGGGCTGGGGTCCCTAACAAAAGCCTGGGCTGCTCACCCCCACAGATGGCCTGAGGCCCTCTTCTGGGTAGAGGGGCCCTGCACTATATCCCCCGCCCCACCCATGGGGGCACACCAGAGGGACAGCCATCACCCTGTGTGCTCCCCCGGATAGCTCCAGGCCGTCATCCGCCAGCTCCTGCTCCGCCTGTGTCCCCTGGGCTTTGCGCAGCTGGGCAACTACCTCCTGTGGCCAGCCACTCCCAGCTGCCCAGGTTGGACCTGATCACTAACATCCCTCTCCTGGTGCTGACTTCAGACTGGGATCCAGCACACCTTTGTCTTCCCACCAGGTTGTGAGCTTCAAAGGGCACGGCTGTGTTTTCAGCATCTCCAGATCCCAAGTGCCCAGCACACACCAGGCCCTCCGTCCATGTCTGCTGAGTGAACGCAAGCATGCACGTCTGCAAACGATCCCAAGAGCTGTGGCAGCCGGCCAGGGCGCTGATGCATGGGACAAATGAGGAGCAGCAGGCGGAACTGCACCCCAGGCACAGCTGCGGGCTGGGAAACCTGCAGAGACCCGGGGGCAGGTGTGGGGCCCTGAGTGTGAGGTCGCATCTGCTCCAAAGTTCTCTTGCCTCTCAACTAAAACCCCAGACATGATCTATGGCATCAATTCAGCCAAGCCCTTCAGCTTGCCTCGGGCCTCCTGATTCCTGGGGATGGTTCATTCCTTCTGGGGACCGAGCTCTGTTTGGGGAACCCCTTTCCTTCTCTGTCCACAGTACGACTCCTGCTTCTGCCAATGCTGTGCAGGCAAGCAATAGTGACAATAATGTCATCACCATAATGACAATAGCCGCCACTTACTGAGTGCCTCTGTGACACACTTTAAGTAGGTTACTTGCCCGCGACTCACAGCCTAAATGGCAAAGCCAGAATTCAGCCCCAGAACTACCTGACTCCATCTGCCATTCCCACTGACAAAAAGAAAGCTCTTTCTAGATTTGGGTGAGGGAAGGGGGAAGGGGCAGGAAGAGACAACATTTCTGCTACTTCTCAATAGGAGCATAATTCCTAGGACCATACTGTCCAATAGCCACATGTGGCTATTTGAATTTAAATTAATTAAAAGCAAATAAAATTTAAAATTCAGTTCCTCAGCCTCATTAGCCACATTTTTTAAATTTTTTTAAATGATTTCATTTATTTATTTTTAGAGAGAGGGGGGAGGGAGGGAGAAAGAGAAGAAGAGAAACATCAGTGTGTGGTAGCCTCTCATGTGCCCCCTATGGGGGACCTGGCCTGCAACCCAGGCATGTGCCCTGACTGGGAATCGAACCGGCAACCCTTTGGTTCACAGGCCAGTGCTCAATCCACTGAGCTACATCAGCCAGGGCAGCCACATTTTTTTTTAAAAAATGTTTATTGATTTTAGAGAGGGAGAAAGGGAGAGCAAGAGACGTCAATCTGTTATTCCACTTATTTATTTATTTATTGGTTGGTTCTTGTATGTGCCCTGATCGGAGATCACACACCACGCATGACCGGAGGCTATGGTATTGGGCGTCAGAGGACTTTCGTCATCGCAGTAAGTTCTGCTGGACTAGCAGGTCTAGCACCTCCCCCTCCAGATCTGAGTAACCTAGGAGACACCTTTCTCTCTCACCCCAGGGCACCAGCTACCGGACCCCATCCATTACCCTCTCTTCTGCTCGGTCGTCAGAGCAGTGGTATGTGAGAACATGCTATTTGTGGCCCCAAAACCGCTCCTCATGACAGAAGGTCAAGGATATTTCTTTATCAAACCCAACTTCTTAAGAAAGAAAAAGTCTCAGCAGCATCCCTCACTCGCCTGGGCCTTGGAGCCCTGTCCCTGGGGCAGTTCCCTGGGGCTGGGCAGTGGCGAACCAACCCCTTCCAAGGAGGCTGACTTGAAGTTCATGGTGCTTACCAGAGCACAGCCATTTCCTGAGGACTTAAGTCATTTCTTCGGCTCCCAGCCTGCTTCTAACACTGGAACACAAGGATGGGACCGGTGGCCCCAGGGCCCTGGCTCACCAGGCTCATGGGCCAGCTGGCAGCGTGGCCGCCAGTTCCCACCGCAGACCTGCACCTACCGGACCATGGACAGGATACAGGTCCTTAAGATTTGTATTTCTTTACTCCTGGTGGCTTTCTGTTCATTTCGGCCACCTCTGATCTCAGCGTGCTCCTGAGCATTTTGAATTAGAAACCACTAGGATTTAGGTCTGACCTTCGTCTTTGATTTTGCAGCGCGCCTCTTCCTGAACATTCTCTGACCTAGTTTCATTACTTTAAAGTGAAAGGCGATGCAAACGGAAGTCGACGAGGCCAGGGCTCCTCTGGAGGAGCCTGTGATCGCGACAGTGGAAGAGGCAAAGGCTAACAGGAAGCTGGGACCTGCCATCCACTGGCAACATGAACTGGTGGACAAGCGCTGCTGTCCCCATCCCCCGGTCCTGTATCACTGCCACCGAGGTCGCTGCCGTGCGGGGAGGCTACACAAGCTGAGGGAGACAGGTCGCTGATGGAGCCAGGGCGGGGCCCACTTGTTCGGGAGCTGACCAGATAGATGTGTGTATAAGCTCTGTGTGTATTGAAGTGATTTTCGGTGAGGGTCTGTGAGCTCCTCCAGGGCAGAGACTATCATTGCTACTGACTGAATTGCACCCCCCGCCAATCTGTATTTTGAAGCCCTGCCCCCCCGATGGGGCCTTTGGGAGGCAGTTAGGTATGCATGAGGCTGTGAGTGTGGGCTGCTCCTGATGAGATCAGTGTCTCCGTAAGAAAAGGAGAAACCAGAGTACTGTCTAGCTCTCTCCCGCACCCCACAACCATGTAAGGGCACAGAAAAGACGGTCATCTGCAAGGCGGGAACAAGCCCTCACCAGGAACCACATCTGCCAGCACCTTGGTCTCAGACTTCCTGGCCTCCACACTGTGCAGTTTGAGTCAGCGGCCCAAGCCAACTAACCCGGGGACTCACTCGTCACAGCGTCCCGGAAGTCCAACAGTGCCTGTCACACACCAGGCTCGGTTCATGGTTCAGGGCCGTGCCAGCCCCTGACCTGGTCAATGGGGTGTGCACCTCAGTAATGCTTCACTCTGATGGACTTGGCCACACCCTCCTTGTGACCCGAAGCACAATTTGCGAGAGGATTGGTCACCAGAGGTCAGAAATAAACATTCTGTTGACTCTGCTCAGAGGGGAAAGCAGGAAAGCGGAGATTAGGCCTCGTTAACCCTGAGTCCTACCAGCAGGGCCATTTGACACGGTCGCTGAATGCAGGCCACTTGCAGAAGACATGAGCTGTGGCACAGGAACCCCCTGCCTGTCTCTGCAGGATCTGCCTGCCCAGCCCCTCAGGCACCTGATTCCACGGGCTCCAGTGTTTCTGCAGGTCCATCCTTGCAGACTGCGGCTCTCTAGCACAGGCATGGGACTCCAGGATGCCTTCCTGGAGGAGGTGGGCTTGTTCAAGCCAGCAAAGCAGCAGCAAATGACTCTTGAGCCTTCACCACGGTTCAAGTAGGTTTTGATGAGATTCAAGGCCCTTGGCCTCTATGAGCAGCACAGGTGGGGGCAGGGGCCAGGCAGGCATGACAGGGAGAGAGGGGAGCACCTAGGGCCGGTGAGCGTCAGAGAGGGGGCCTAGGAAAACCCTTCTGAT
Source organism: Macrotus californicus (assembly GCA_007922815.1). Lineage (NCBI taxonomy): Eukaryota > Metazoa > Chordata > Mammalia > Chiroptera > Phyllostomidae > Macrotus > Macrotus californicus. The sequence continues at coordinate 83,465 of VMDR010001542.1, read as the reverse complement.
TTAGCTTCTGGCTGGTCCCGAGAGCTGAACTCTTGGGTGGGCACAACCTGCCCAGCTGTGAGGCATCACATACGTGGTTTGTGACCAAAGACCCGAGCACAAGCCGAGCCCTGGCTGAACACTGACCTCCACCAGCGCCCGGTGATCTCCACGCGTCTTTCTGTGATGCTGCAGTTGGAGCTCCTGCCACTGAAAGGGACTAAAACAGAACCTGAAAAGGAGGGCGAGCGGAGCGGGGGTGAGCGCAGCCGCTCCTGGAGAATGAAGCACGTCTCTGGGTTCCCAGACCACCCCCACCCGCTGCCCCACAAGACCGAGAGGCAGGCAGACACAGTTCATCCTCCTACAGAACCAGCGAGGCCCCTCCTTTCCACCCACCCATCCAACCCTGGCACCCCAACTCCCACCCTTCTCTACAGGTCCCTCCCCTCCTGAGGGAAGACACGAGCCCTGGGTTCTTCTGTCAGCACCAAGGCTCCAGCCACCCCTGCTCTGGAAAAGCCTGAGGAGCAACAAGTGGAGGGGTGTGTGGGAAGAGATCAGATTGTGCAGGAAGAGGGGAAAAGAGCACTGGGCACGGGAGCTAGTGAGCTCACGGCCAACGCTCCCCGTTCTGGTCCCCTGCAAACGGGTCCCTCAGAGCACACCCAGACCCAGAGTTCAGGAAGCATAAAAAAAGACAAAGAGACCACGTGAGACTGTCCATCCTTCATTTTTCCCTCTGCCACACCACCACCGACGCCAGCCAGCCATCAGGCACGCCCGGCCCACGAAGCAGAACAGCTCACCTGCTCCTCCCGGCTGCAGGTCCCTCCCCAGGCCACCAAACCTCACCTGAGACCACCCACCGTGCGCCCCAGGCCCTGACCATCACACACACCAGTCCAAGGGTCGAGGCCACAGCAGCACCCTGCACAGCTGGGCACTCGAGGCTGAGAACCAGAGAACCACTCACTCCTGCCAAAGCTCCATGTTGGATGGCTGGGCACTGCCCGTGGCACTGGGAACACGCCTTCCCCTACCCTGCCAGAGATGCCAGCCTGGTGTCACTGAGTCTGTGGAGGCTTTAGCACCGGGACGGCCAGCCCCTGGCCGTGCTGAGTGTGACAGAGCTAACAGTTGGGACCCGGGTTGTCATACCGGGGAGCCTCTCCCAGAGCCCCCAGCAGGCCCTCACCCAGGGTCTGGGGGCTGGGGTCCCACCTAGGAAGTATGGAGCTGCCCCTCCACTCACACCAGGGACACATCTGGCTCCAGGGTGAGGGATATCTGATCTCACGGCTCCCTCAGCCTACGGGACCTTTTGTGATCCCCCTTCGGGATGCTTCTGGAATTCTGTTATCAGGCCCTCGGAGCCCTTTGATAGGGTCGCACTCCCTGGGGTTGTGAAAGCCACCATTCTGGCCATTGCCCACAGGCACCCGTGCAAACAGCCCCCATGGGTCCCCTTGGGTCCAAGTGCACTAAAGCTCCTCATCCTTGACACTGGGGGTGGGCGCCAGGGTCCCGCGGTGCACGCGCTGGTGCTTGAGCAGGTGCTGCTTCTGGCTGAAGCCACGGCCACAGGCAGCACAAAGGTACGGCCGCTCGCCAGTGTGATTGCGCCGGTGCCGAGTCAGGTTGGGCTTCTGGCTGAAGCGGCGGCCGCACTCGGGGCACGGGTAGGGCCGCTCGCCCGTGTGGATGCGCCGGTGGATGGTGAGCGCCGACCACCATGAAAAGCTCTTGCCACACTCACTGCAGATGAACGGGCGCTGCTCCCCGGGTCCAGCCAGGCCATCCCGCACACCGCCCCACCGCACGTCCCCGGATCCCCGGGTGGCCGGAGAGCTGCACGGTGGCGTCGACCGGCCCGGGGCGACTTGGGCTTGTGGCTCGTCACCCAGCACGGCAGGTCCAGGGCACAGCAGCTGGGCGGTGGTGGTGCCGTCGTGTGCACGCTGGTGGGCCCGCAGCGCTGCGCGGCTTGGGCAGCTCTGGCCACAGCTGGGGCAGCGCACCGCCTGGGCTCCCGGCAGGTGCGTGCGCTGGTGCTTGAGCAGGTGCTGCTTCTGGCGGAAGCTGCGGCCACAGTGTGGGCAGGGGTGCGGCCGCTCACCCGTGTGGTTACGAAGGTGCCTCGTCAGGTTGGGCTTCTGGCTGAAGCGGCGGCCGCACTCGGGGCACGGGTAGGGCCGCTCGCCCGTGTGGATGCGCCGGTGGATATTCAGCGATGACCACCACGTGAAGCTCTTACCGCATTCACTGCAGATGAACTGGCGCTGCTCACCTGGCCCGGAGGCCGGGGTGGCGGCAGGGACGTCGGTCTGGGGCCCCGCCTGGCGCCACCAGCCCTGGCAGAGGCCCAGCCATGCCCACTCCGGGCGCCCCCGCAGCGTCCCAGGGCGCAGGCGACAACCCCGGCGGGCCGCAGAGTCCCAGAGCAGCTCGGACAGCCTGGCTCGGGCACCCTGGCGGTCCCGGGCATGTGCGCGCTGGTGGATACGGAGGCCCACCTGGTGGCGGAAGCAGCGCTCGCACTCGGGGCATGAGTAGGTGGTGGGCCGAGAGTGGGTCTTCTGGTGCTTGAGCAGGTGCTGCTTCTGGCTGAAGCATCTAGCGCACTCGGGGCAGCAGAAGGGCCGCTCGCCCAAGTGTTGCTGCTGGTGGCGCGCCAGGTTGGGCTTCTGGCTGAAGCTCTTGCCGCACTTGCCGCACAAGTAGGGCTTCTCCCCGGTGTGGGTGCGCTGGTGGATCTTCAGGGACGACCACCAGCTGAACCTCTTCCCGCAGTCCAAGCACACGAAGTGACCCTCGCCAGCAGAAAAAGCGGGGCTCAGGGGGCCAGAGGCTGCCCCTGGAACACGAGCAGCCAGCCCCACGTCCTGCTCAGTGGGAGGGGTCCACCTGGGACCCCCAGTCTCCTCCTGTCTCGCCAAGGATCGGGTCTTCCCCATGGTCTGGCATGGCCGGAGGCCCAGGGGCTGCTGGAAAATGTTCTCCTTATCTTTCTCGGAAGGCGCAGCCGGTGGCGCCAGGGTCTGCAGCAGCCGCTCCGGCTTCTCTTGCTTGATCTTCGCCACCAGCCCACCTGCTGCCAGACAAAGGGAGAGAGGACGGGGAGTCAGTCACTGCTCGCAGCGGTGGGGGGAACGACTTGCCGGGAGGGCGGAGCCCAGCAGAAAAGAAGACGCGGGAGAAGAACGCAGAAGGAAGAGGCTGGCAAGGGAGAAGGGGAGGCGGGTGGGAAGGAGGGACAGTAGGGCAGGGGCAGGCTGGGGTCTGCAGGAGGGCAGAGGGGGGAAGGCGCAGGCAAGGGAGGCACAGCGGCTGCCCCTGCTCTGTCTGCGGCCGGCGAGGCCTTTCCGCCCAAGAGCAGGCCGTGGCCACATTCAAACACCCTGTGCTTCTTCCGAGGACCCGCGGCGCTAAGTGAGCCTATGCCAGCTCCTCCGCGGTTGGGCGGCCCAGGCCCACGGCACTGCCGGGCCCTCCCGGGGGCGGCGGCCACAGCCGTGAGCACCTCACCTGCTTGGACCGCAGCCGTCAGGTGGCCTCACCTTTGGCCAACAAAACCAAGGACAAGAAAGCCGGCCAGACAGGCCCCAGCACCCAGGACAGGGCCGCCTCGTCCTCGCACCAACCCAGTCCCCTTACTCCCCAGCGCCCTGCACACGGGCTGCTCTGGTCTGCAGGGCACGCTGTCCGCCGGCTCATGGGCGCCAGCCTGATGGGGCAGGTCTGCTGCAGACACAAAATGCAGACTGAGTGATTCCTTCTGTGTCAAGTTCAACAGCTGGCAGAACTAGTGGACGGGTCAGGGGCCAGGGTCGTGGCCCTTTCCAGAGGGCGCTGTGACGGGAAGGGGGTGGCGGGGGCACCTCTGGGGTCTGGCAACGGTCCCTTTCTCGATCTGGGTGCCAGTTACGGGGGCATGTTCGCTTCGTGAGAATTTATGGGGCTCGCCGCCCATGTGCTTTTCTGTGCAGTTCGCATTCAACAAAAACTAGGTAAAACGAGACAGTTGTGAACAAAGAAGAGAGAGAAGCTCTAAACAACAGGTTCCAGTATTAAAACAAGAAAACAAACCCAAAGGAAGTAGGCAGAAGGAACTAAGAAAGGCAGTAGCAGAGACTAGAGGGTAAAGGGAACACGTAGATGGAAATAAGGGACTCTGAAAACCCTAAAATATTGTCATATCGATTTGAAAAATACAAAACGGATGGTTTTGAGAGAGAACATAAATTAACAAAATTGACTCCAGCGTAAGCAGAAAACACGTCTATATAAACTGGAGAAACTGAAAGGGGAGCTGAAGTTCTACCTGACAAATGGGCAACAGGCCACTCAGCTGTAGGAACAGCCTCACCACACCCCAGGGACGGGACTAGGAGGGCAGGAAGGGAGGGGGCCTACGAGCTAGCGTGATCCAGTCTCCAAGTAAGACGAGGGTCGGGTAGGCAGGAAATTACAGGGTGATCATTCTTTGAAAGTCGGCGCGAAGAACGAACACCAGATCATCAGCACAGCGGGTCCAGCGGCGTCCAAAGGACAGCGTGCCGTGACCTTGCTGGCACCTTCCCCAGGAAAACAGAGATGGCTCAGTGTAACTCGTGGCATTAGGTTTCAAAAGGTGCAAAGGCTTACACTACCTCGAGGGGCGCAAAAAAAGTCGTATGACAAAATTCAACAGCACCTCTGGAGGAAGAGGAGGAAGACGAGGAGTGGGGAGGGAAGGCAGGCGGGCTCTCCGCAGACTAGGAACACGTGCAGCCGTCCTCAGGTTGACAGTGAGGCTGTCCTAGGAACCGCAGCACAAGTCATGACCAAAGGCAAAGCTTAGATGCCCGTTCGAGTCAGGAGCAAGAGAGGACGCCACCGCCGCTCTTCAGCATGGCCCTTGAGAAACTAGCCGAAGCGTAAGGGAAAAAAGAAAAGGTATATATATTACAAAGGTAAACCATCACTCATGGATCATGACTAACCTAGAACGTGCAAGAGAATCTACAGACAATACATCAGAAATGAGAGTTTTGGCAAGACTGTCCGATACGGAAACATGTAATGATTCGTAACTTTTAAAAAATGGCCATAAAGCTATGGGATAACTGGGAATAACGTTATTGAAGGGATAAAGGGCATGCCGAGGAAAAGACGGGTACATAATTCTAGACCAGAAGCCCTTCACTCCAAAACAGCGTCTAAACTCAGTGTCACCCTGATGAAGTATATTATAAAATTTACAATTTGCGTGAGTCGCCCAGAAAATTGTAAAAATGAGAAAGGAAGATTTTGGCTTATACAACATTAAAAGCTAAAGTATGACCACCACACATCTATCAGAACGTCTGAAATCCAAAACCCGGTCACCACCACAGGCTGGCGAGGACGGGGACACGAGGGCTCTCATGCATTGCTGGTGGGCACGCAAAATGGTGCAGCCCCTTCGGAAGGCAGTTTGGCGGTTTCTCACAAAACTGAACACACTCTTCCTGTGTGCGCCGGCATCACCACGTTCCTTAGTGCTCACCCAAAGGAGTTAAAACCTTACGTCCACACAAAAAACTGTATATGGCTATTCAGAGCAGCTTTATTCATAGTTGTTAAAATGTAGAAGAAACCAAGACATCCCTCAGCAGGTGAGTGGATAAATACACTCTGGCACAGCCCTGACCGGTGTGGCCCAGTGGGTTGGAGCGTCATCCCGCAAAGCACAAGGTCGCTGGTTCGATTCCCAGTCAGGGCACATGCCTGGTCCCCAGTAGGGGCTGCATACGGAAGCAACGGATCAAAGTTTCTCTAACGCCAACATTTCCCTCCCACTCTTTCCCTCTCCTTTCCCCTCTCTCTGAAAATGAATAAATAAAATCTTCTAAAAAACAGAAAGCAAACTCTGGTACATCAGACAACGGAATATTTACTCAGCACTAACACGAAATGAACTACCAAGTCAGGGAGGAAACCTCAGTGCATCTCGCCAGGTGAAAGGAAGCGACCTGGAAAGCCCACGCACTGTGTGACTCCAACTACGTGACATCTGGGAAAGGCGACCACGCGTGGCTGGGCTGTGTGAGGAGGCCGTGGAGCCTGGGGACAGGGACAGTGTGTACGGGCCCTGTGAAGTGCATAGGACACGCTCCCTTGGGGATCAGGCATGGAATTAACACAGGAAACAAGCCTGAGCTGCCTGAAGCAGAGGCACCGCCTGCCCCTGCATCATCAGAGAGAGTATCAGTTTCAAGCCATTCTAACGGATAAAACTGCCAAGTTTTCAGTGCGGAGCTAACGAGTCCAGAGTGTCCAGGACGATAAAAAAATAAAGGTCTGGAACTCGGCAGCGGTGAGGATCCTAGGACGGCGTGAATGAACCTCACGCCACTGAACTGTAGGCTTAGAAGTGGTTAAAACTGTAAATTTCATGCCATGCATTTCACCATAATTTGTAAGAAACATAACATCAACAAAAAAGGGAGAAGGTGCTTAAACAAAGTGAGGTCTCAAGGATCTCAAAACTGTGGCCACCTGGAAAGAGCCACGCCCTGGGCCCCCCCCCACCCCCGCCAGTGGGCAGCAGGAGCCCGTGGGTGGGGGGGTCCAGGGCTGGCAAGAAGCTGCTGCAGCTGCAGCCCCAGGGCACCCTAGCACGTAGGAGCCTCCCCCGGTGCCTGCAGGGTCCAGGCTGGTGTATTGCACTCCCCCGAAGACCACCAGGCACCACGGAAGTGCTGCAGAGGGAGAGGGGCCCTGGCAGACTCATCTCTCACCTATGAATTAGGGTTTCGCTCTGAGTTCACCTGGGACAAAGGGTCCTTCTGCTACAATGACTGGAACCGGCTGTTTAGGTTTTACTTTAATTATAACATCAGCACCTCTCTTTCTCTTTCCTTCTCTCTCTCTCTGACACCCCTCCCTCCAGTGCTCTCAGCAATCACAGTGACAGCCTGCGGGGCGCAGGGGAGGGGCAGACAGACCGGAAGCCCACACAGCACGCCGCCCCTTGAGCTGGCTGCTCCGCTTCTTCACCCCACGTCTGTCTGTGTCTCAGGCCCACTGCAGTGATTACCGGGGGAGGGGAGGGGCTCCGGGGTACAGGCGCAACAACTCCCCGGGAGGAGAGGGGACGTAAAGGGACCTGGTAAAGTCGCTGTGCCAAGTGCTGAGAGGCAGGGACCCCAAGGAAGGCCCCTGCACCCTCTCCTAGGCCAGTGCCACCTCACCTGCTGGGCTGTAACAGAGGCAGTGCCAGAGGGCTGCCCCCATCAGAAGCAGTTACCACACAGGTGGCCTCCCACTCACAGCAGTGCCCACCCGGGAGAACCAGACCTCACAGATGTGCTCCCTGGCCACGGGCTCTAAGCGGACCCGCCGACACTGGCTGTGACCCCCAAGTGGCTCGGGACCCCTGGCTTGCTCTAACCCCTCGTCCTGCCCAGAGTGCTGGTTCATTCAGTGTTTGGCTGGCACGACCACCATGAACACCCCGCTTTTCACCGCAGGGTGGGTGTGCATGCGTGCAAATGTGTGTGTTCCCTTGCTGCCCTTTGCCGTCTTCCCAGCTCCCACCGCCTGTCTTTGTCCCATTCTTGGACATGACCTTCAGGGTCCTGCAACGCAACACTCTCAGCTCCTGGTGAGGGCAGTGACTCACACTCAGCTTTGGAGGGACAGGAAGGCGGGCCTGGGGAGGGGTTGCGGGCGGCTCGCGCCTTTCCGTCTGCTCTCACCTGCGCTGGCGCCGGCCAGGCCGCTCTCCATCCCGGAGGCCCCTCGGCATCAGCGCGGTGCCCCGACTCCGTCTGCAGGTGAGATGGGGACAAAGGAAACAGAGTTGGCCGGTGGGGCAAGGACAGAAGGGTCTCCCAGGCCACAGAGAGCATTCCTCCTTTGTCAAGGGCTTCCACATCTGTGCCCTCAGCTGACACGTGCGGGATTTTTCACATTGCACACACACTTGCTAGGCAGGTCTGAGGGGCATGGCATAATTCGCACTTATGGACTTAGAAACCTGAGGTCGGTCAGGGCCACAGACCTGCCCCATGTCATGTCTGAGGCTGAATGGTGAGAGGCCTCTGGCTCCCAGAGCCTGGCCCTAGGCCCAGGCTCTGAGAGTTTTCGGGCCAGGGTGTGAGGGGCGCTGCACGGGAGAAACTCGAAGGAGTTAGTGGCCTGAGAGGCCTGTGGACACCCAGAAGGCAGAACTGTCCCTGCAAAGCCACAGCCCCTCCTCTCTCCAAGTCCCCGTCTGTGTCCAGGTGCCAACCCTCCCAGGGAGCTCTCCACGCAAGCCCAGAGGGCGAGGAGTCTGCCCACCGGGGCTCACCTTGTTCGTTAGCACTCACGCTGCCAGCACATTCCCTGATGGACACACTGCCTGCCTGGAGCAGGATCGGGGACAGGCCGTGCGGCTGGGGCACCTCGGGCTTCACACCAGCTGCCCCTCTGCCCAGGGGGTCCTGTCCCAAATCTCTGCAGGCCCCCCTCGCCTCTTTCAGGTGGCCTTCCCTGGCCACTCTGGATGAAGTCACAACCCTAACTCCATCTCACTTTCCTCCAGGACACTTTGCCACCTGACATGGCATTTCCATCTGCTTACTCCCTATGCCCACAGAGGAAGGCCCAGGGTCTGAGCCAGAGCCCCCGCGTGGAGAACCCGTGCCACAGCCACAGACATGCTGCTGGCTGACCCGCACACAGGTGGACTGCACACAGCCTGGGCTCCGCCTCCTCCCCAAGGAGCCATGGGTGGCCCCTCTTCGGACAGGGGTGTGTCTCACACGCCTGCACCTGCCAGCCTCACCCTCCCAAACAGCCCCCGTGAGGGCCTGTGCTCTCAGCGCCACTCCAGCAGCTGCTACGAAGGGGCTTTCCCCCAGGGCACCTCAGCCCAGCCACCCTCACGGAAACCCCGCCTTGTCTTGCTGCCCACCTGGGGCCCTCGAGAGCCCCCATCCTAAGGGTCTCACACCCTTCTCCCAGGTCACCTTCCCAGGCTCAGAAACTGGACCCTGCCAAGAGAGGTGAAAGGGAGGTGAAAGGTAGGGTACATGCGAATCTCAAACACAGAAGTCTCTTTCCCTAGTGCAGGAAGAGACCCCTCCCCTTTCTTTTAGAGCATTTTCTTTACAAAACTTCTACTTTTAAGTTCTCTCTTTCTGAGATATACGTAAATCTGTCTCTCCCAAGGGCCTGGGAGCCATCCCTTTGAATGGAAACAGCAAGGGAGACAGTCCCCATGGGAGGTGGAACCTCACCTGGGGGCACACCTGGCTCCAAACCGCAAAACTGCTTCCTGCCATAAAGATAGGACGAGTGTGTTTTTCCTCGGGATAAAGGCAATCCACAAGCCAGGTGGCTCCCCGTCTGCCAGGTGAATTCAGGATGAACTCCGTGTGACACATGGTCCAGGCCTCTGGCCCGAGCACTAGAGACAGTCTATCTGGAGCACGTGTGTGTGACGGTCACACCTGCAGGGCCGTGTTAACAGGTGAGCTTCCTTTCTGCCTGTGCCGCTCTGGGCAGACTGCCTGTCGGGTGCATCTCCCTCTGCTGTGAGGCTCGCTCAATAACCGCACTGTCCCCTTTCCCTCCTACCCTGTGGGTAGCTTTCCTGGGCTGGCAGGAGGTTTTGTTTTTCATCCTATTTCCCCAGCAGGGTCTGCTTGGCATTCCCACTGTGGGTCACAGACACGAAAACCTGCCCGTGGTGCAGGGAAAGGGGGGCCCCGATGGGCTGTGTGCCCCACGCCTTGGGGAAGCCTCTCGGTGTCTGCCTAAAGAGGCTCAGAGGACTGGAGAATAGGGAGGCCACCCACACTCTGGAAACTCGGACAGGGGGCGGAGTCTCCGTTCAGGGTAAGGATGGAGGGCGGGGCTTGGCTTATTCACAAAACCCCACACAACAGGAAAGGCCCCTGCACCTAATCGAGTCAGTCCCCCTTGACCCATTCTGTCTTCCAAAAGGTATTAGGACCTAAAAATCACCTTGGGTGGCAGAAAGGCTTCAATTCTTGGTGAGCAATTCACAAGGAACTACCAGGGCGGTCCCTCCCGCATCCCCGCGTCACATCTGGGCTCACAAGGGCTTGTGGTCTAAGACAAAAGTGGACATGGAAGAAAGGGGACCTTTATGGGCCCCAGGGGAAGCAATAAGAATCAGAGGACAGGAATGGGGGGCAGACAGGCCACGCCCTGGGGGCCCCGCCCACCTGTGTGCTCAGGTCAGGTGTCTGGAAAACAGACCGGTCGATGCCTGCACACAAACCCTGGGAAGTCCCTCCTCGCGGCCACAACTTTCCAGGTCAGCCGGGCCACCAGCTACATCCCACTCGGAGCTGTGCCTTTTCCATCTTTCACTCCTACTCAGCTACCCGCCAGCCGCATCCCCCCTGATGCACCACTCAGCTGACCTGAGATGCCAGGGGACCCACCCAGCATGCCACATGGCACAGAGGACACAGGGGCTGACCGACACCCCCACCACTGCCTAGACTGAACCTCTGAAGGCCATCTGGCCCTGATCCCACTCGCCAATGACCTTTTCCGGCCCTCCCAGCAAATTCCATGGAGAGCGGGTCTCAGGACAGAGCCCTGGTCACCACCCCCTTCGAAGCCCCTGGCTCCGGGCCAACCCCCCCCCCACATGGGGTCAGGGTGCACTGGGGATGAGAGCCCCCTCGACTGGAAGGCTTCTGCCGGGGCAGCTGGGGTGATGACTGCCAGACCACACAAAGCAGGGATTGTGGCCCATAGCAGGTGGGGAGGTCGGGGCAGGGGAAGGGACAAAGGGGCTTTGGTCTTCACAGAAACTTGGGGGTGGGAGGGGGCAGACAGCAGCTGGGCTGAGGAGAAAGGCCACAGTTCGGGGCCGTGTCCAGGTCTCCCCACACCCTCCCAAGCTCGGCCCCTGGACCTTCTGCACCAGCCAAGCACATCTCTCTTCCCAGATTCAGGGCCCAGATGGGGAAGAAGTGGATGGCACCTCACATATCCTTTGTCACCCATGTGGCATGGACTGGCCACATGCCCTCTACCAGGAGCTGAGGCTTTGAGGGGTGGCATCTCCCTGAACCCCAGCCAAAGGCCCAGCTCCTAGGTCCTGCTTGGCCATGAGACGCCCCAGCCCCCACAGAGCTGCCCCAGGTGCTCACCATTCACTGCTGCTCACTTATGCCGACAACGCTGCGGGAAACCGTGGGCAGGGGACGGTCTTCCCCAGGTACCCCTCCCTATCATGCTGACCCCCCTCTGCCCCTCGGTCCACTGCCTGTCGGGACTGCCACGCTTCCCCCTTTCTCTCAACCACCGCTCTCCCAACCACCGACCGGTGAACACCACCCAGCCTCGGCGCCTTGCCCTACCGTCTGCCACGTGCTCGGGTCCTGCTGGCCTGCCCCCTGCCCTGTCTCCTCGGTGGTGCGGGCCTCCCGGCCAGCAGGCCCACTTCTCCTCTCTGCCCTGATCCACCAGGTGAGCTCACAGGTCAGACCCAAGACCGTGGCCCAGACCTGCATGGGCGACCTGAGGGGTGTCTCAGATGCTCCCTGGCTGTGAGGGTTCTGCTCTCCTACCTCATTCACTGAGGGGAAAGGGATGCTCCCCTGATCACCTCGACTTTGGCCTTCCCAGTCCCCAACAGGGACAGGGTGGAGCCACCAGTGTGGAGCACCCGCTGTGCGCCAAGCACTCAGCAAGCATCACCCGCCTCGCCCCTCACAGCCCTCACGGTGAAGAGCCAGGCTGTCTGCTCAAGGAGCCGGGACCAAACTGGACTCCTGGACCCACATTTTCAGGAGTCTGGTTTCTATACCCACGTGTGGTTATTTGAACTGATACAAGTGAAATTAAAAATTCAGACTCTCGATCACACTGGTCACATTTCAGGTGCTCAACAGCCACATGGGGCTAAGGCTACATGTCCACGATCACCAAGTTCTGCTGGGCAGCCTCACGCCAGCCAGTAGGCTCCACGGAGGCAGGGGCTAGGCCCTGCCTGGTCCCTGATACGCGGCAAGTGCTCAGTTTAGAATGAATGAATGAATGAATGAATGGGACAACTGAAGACCCGAGGAGGGGCTTCCCCCAGCCCCAGGGCTTCACTACAAAGAGCCGAAGCTGGCTGATCTCCGCCTGGGAGATGGACTGCAGCTCCCACCAGTGGACACTGCGTCTGAAACCGAAAATCACAGGCACAGGGGAGAAACACAGGAGACACTGGCTCACACACAAACACACCCACGGGCGTGCACATCTAACAGCTACGGCAGCAAGGTGAACCGGTGTCACATAAGCGCAAAGGCCCCGCAGGAGAGCACCACACAGCTGTGTGCGCACAGCCCAGGAAATCGAGGCATTTAACCACCCGGTGACCTGCCCACCACAGAACTGCAGGACAGCGTGCCCATGCGGGCCAGGGAGGCACAAAGCGTCCCCCAGCACCCTGGTAGACACAGAAATGCACAGCCACGCTGACAAAGCGCCGGCACGAGGCCTTGATCATCCCAACCAGCCCGCAGCTCCAAGGAACGAACTCAGAGAGGCGGGAGGTGGGAATGGCAGCGAAGCACCCACAGTGAGCCAGGAAGCTGCCAGCAGAAGTCATAGGTAGTAAGAGGGGGACAGTCACCTGCTGGCTCACCTGAGGTGGGGCCAGCGGCAGCACGAGGCCAGTGCTGGGGGGAAGCCAGGGAGACAGAAAGCCCTAGAAAGAGAAGCAGGATCTGCCCAGCAAGCCTAGGGCAACGTGAGACCCTCCCCAGGCCAGGCCCACAGGGGTCCAGCCCCGGAGGCAGCAGCAGGCCCTCCCTCCCAGGGCTGGCTCCTCAGCTCAGTCTCCCCTTAGAGGCCTAGGCAAGTCACTTACTTCACCTCCAGGCTAGGTTCTGGTGAAGGCAACTGAAAATACCTGCTCTGCAGCTTGGCCACGAGCACACGGTGAGGGCAGCCTGCGCCAACACCACCCTTTCTGAACCCCATAAATCAGCTGTGTCTTTTCTCTCCCATCATCGTGGCCTGAGAACAGGCCATACCCACACTTTCTAGGTCGTCTCCAAACGCCCCCACGGCCGCTGACTCTCCCTAAACCAGAATTCTTCAAACGGTGTCAGGATCTTCAGAGGCCCCAGCACCCACAGAGTAACCCCAACCCCTGCCACCAAGGGGGGCTGGCCTCTCGGGAGGACGAAGGTGCCTTCACCTCAGCAAGCCTGCAGCTATGTACTTGAAGGAGCTGCTCCAGCCCCGTGTTGGCTTGGTGGGGAGGAGGGGCTCCTCTGGGCCCATGGGGGTGCCTAACTGAGTGGGGGCTGGAGACACTGTGGCAAGGAGAGAGGGGCTTGGGGACCTGAGTGCCAGGCAGGTGGCTGGACTAGAAGCCTTAGAAGCTTCTGATGGCCCCAGGCTCAAAGGCTCAGCTCAGGTGAGTCATCACAGTGACTATGGGTGGGGGGAGGTGACCAGTGTAGCCTAGTCTCCCAGGCCCATTCCACAGCCCTCAGGACCCCCTGCATGGCCGGTCCTACACAGGCCCGCCAGCATGTGGCCTGTCCCCTGGCTGGCCTCTGGACAATTAGCTCCCTCTCCAGCCATCAGTCCTCTGTCCCTGGACCCACAGACCTCACACCTTCCTGTCACCCACAGTTTATGACCAAGGAGGCCATGCAAGTCAGCTGCCAAGTGGCTTTAAAAGGTTCCAGGAAGCGCAGGGCAACTGCTGCCCAGACCACACCCACGGACAGACGAGCAGGCCCAGCGGTCCTGCCAGGACAGGACAGGTGAGCGTCACCTCCACACCTAAAGGTTGCTTCCATCCCACACTCAACATCCGTCCACCACTCCCAAAGGGCTCCCTGGCCCCAGGGCCCCCACCCCATCTTCCTCTCTGCTCCTCAAGATCAACTCCCTCCCCTCCACCTTCCTCGCCCTCAGAAAGGGCCCAGGATGGGGTGGTGGTGCTGAGAGCCCAGGATGAGGTGTGCTTCTGGTTAGCCACGTGACCCGGGGCCAGCTGCTTTCCTTCTCTGGACCTGTTTCCCCATCTGCAAATGCAGAGAATGCTTGTTCCTATGTACAGAACTGTTACATCAAATGAGAAGAACAGTCTGAAAAGACAGAAAAATGGTCACGAGGTGCGAGATGAATTCATTTTCTGCTGTTGCCACTTCCCTCCCCACTCCCCGCCTTGTAAGAACTGTTCCGCAGGGTCTCCCCAGTAGGAAGGGGCCCGCTTAGTGACCGCAGTTTGCATCCACCAGCCTGCCCTGGGAACCGGGTCCATGGACAGCCAGGTCATGGTGCCTGGCCACCTCCTGGAGGTCCCTGATTGGACTGCAGGCCCATCTCTATGGCACCTCCTTCCAGGACTTCTGCCTCCACCTGCTTTACCTGCAGACCTTTGCTGGTACTGACCCAACCCCACCTCCCAGGCCGGCCCCACACCCATAGCATCCCCACCCTACTCTTTGTCCACCCATCTCCCTTTAGAGGAGAGAACAGCACCCACATTCCTGCACCCCGAGTCCAGGACTCAGGAGCCTGCCAGGCCTGGGACCCCCATTACCTAATCCGAAGGCCAGGGACAAAACCAACTGCTTCCAACACTGAGCTGGTGTCACATTTTGACCTACAAATACTTTGCTAGTCCTTGCTGCATTTAAAGGAGCTTAGAAAAGGAGGAAGTGTTTCCTCCTTGTCAGATGAGGAAAGTGAGGCCCAGAGGTGACATTCTCTGCCCCAAAGAGTTAGACTTCAGGTCTCTTCCTTCTGCACACCCTGAGCCTGCTCTTCCCCTGAGGCTCCTCTGCCCCAGAAACCTTGGATTCCTCCCCTTAACCCTTTCCAGGGCAGGTGTGTGGGCCAGACCACCTCCACTGTCCTCTGCACTTGGCCCTGGGCCTCCCTTGCCTCCCCAGAAGGGACAATGGGTCTTCATCAGCCCCTTCACCTTCTCCACCATAGTCAAGCCCCCACAACGCAGAGGTCACTAAGTCACACCAGAGCTGTTTTTAGTCCCTCCAGACCTCCCACTGCCCCTGCCTCAGTTCTGGCCTCCCCACTGCTCTCCTGCACACTCTGCCCCTTTTATAGCTTATCTGGCCCCTCCAATCCATTCACCACCCGAAACTCAAAGTGATTTTCCTAAAATTACAACTTGGACATGTTTCTCCTTTGCTCAAAATACTTCCGTGGGTCCTCAACACTTTCAGGTTCAGCTGAAATTTTCTTCTCAAGATCATTTAAAAGCTGGCCTCTCTCACCTCTCCTCACTGCACCCCAATCTGCCCCACTGCCCCATTCTGCGGCCTTCCGACCTTGCCATGTGGTGACACGTTTGTGACCAGCTCTGCAACAGTCTTCCCCAACCCAGATCAGGGATCACTGTGATCAGGAAGCTGGTTGGATGTGTCGGGCTCAGTGAGGGGCCCTTCTCTGGTTAAATGTACACCCACCCAAGCAGCACCACCACCTGGTACAGTAATAATTCGTCTCCAGAACAACACTGTAAACATCTTAGCACAGGAAGTGTTTCTTTCTCCCCAATACCCAGCACAAGGTTCCGTGTGCTGTAAACCATGGCTGACGATTTTAATAAAGGAACATTTAAATAAAAGGGCCTAAAACAGATTACAGAATTGTGGAACCTTAGAGTTGAAAGGAGACCGATACCCTCTAATCTCCTCATTTACAGATGAACGCAGGAACCCAGAAAGAACAGCCTGGATGTGTCCTGTCCCTCTGTCCCCCACCCCCAACCTCTGGGGCTTTGACCACACCCAACATGGGCTCTGGCTGACCAAGACCCAACTCCAGGCTAACTCCAGGCTCGTCCTGCCCAAAGGGTGGCAGCAGGCTTCATCTCTATGTCCTTCACCTTTACGGGGAAGAACCCCCAGCCCCCAGCCCACCCCAACGGCTGTCTTGGCTCCTGTGCCCGTTTCCCAGGAAGGGAAGTTTCAAGGAGACCCCTACACACACGCTTCCAATTTCTGTGGTGCTTCCCTCTCATTGTTCTCGCCCCCATCCTTATCCGTACTCATCTGCTGATTTATTAGGCGTCCCTGTGTCACTCTGCTGCGAGCACTGGGATTCCTGCCCTCCAGAAGCTCGGTCTTTCTGGGAGACTGTCGGGACAGTGCCCCGCTCACCACCCGGGTCCTCCCGCTCTCACCGCCCCAGCCTGCAGCCCCTCCCACGCACGACCCTGGCCCCCGGCCCCACGGGCTGTGTGGGGGTGGAGAAAGTTCGGGGCCAGAGAGCGGGGGACTCAGGGGATTCCGAGGCCGCCTCCAGCCCGGGACTGGGTGGAGGCAGCGTGGAAGGAGCGGGCCGGGTGCCGGCCCCACAGCACGGCCCGTCCCTCCGCACGCCCCTCCCCGCCCGGCTTCAGAGGGACTCGGAGGGAGGGGACGGGATAAATACCTTTGACTTTGAGGCTAAGGTTAACGGGAGCTGCCACCCGGGGCGACTTGGGCACTGGGCTCCCGGGCCCCGCCAGACACGGGGCAGGAGGGGAAGGCGCACACCTCTGATTGGCTGGAGGGCCTGGCCATCCCCAGGGCCGCCCCACCACCTGATTGGCTGTGCTGCTCAGATGACCAGCCAGGCCCTATCGAAGAAGCCCTCGGGGCGGCCCCTTTGTTCTCCGGAGCCAATAGCCGGGTAGGCGGGCTGACCTTGCCTCCCGCGGGGCCTCGCGAGGCCCAGCGTGCTCTTAATGCTTTAGCCGCTGGGCGCCAGACCCGAGTCCGGGCTTCTAGGGAAGGAGGGGCGGGGTCGAGCCCAGGCACCGGCTCTGTGCCTCCACCGAGCTCTGCCGCTCGACCCCAGCCCCGCAGACCCGCGCTCTGCAACCCAGCCAGCCCATCCCACGCCTGCACCGCCCTTGGTGCAAGGATCAGGGAGAAGAAGTAGGAATCCCGCTCCGATGTTCACTCGAGTTGTGCGTGTGACGTGGTGGTGGTGTTCGGCACTAGGGCACACCAGGTGTTCGAGTGAGATGTGGTATCTCGTGTGACAGGAGAGAAATCGCCTTCTGGCCCTGCACATCATGGGCGCGTGACAACTGATCCCAGGGTCTCTATGTGATTCAGACATCATTCAACCCAACCCTTGCCTTCTCGAGGAGGAAACAGCGACCTGGCTGGGGGTTACGTTCCTAAATCGAGTGTCACTGCGGATTTAGAGGCACGGTCCAGATGGCCAAGGAGAGTCTTTCTCTTCCCAGTAACCTTCAGGAAGAATTTTCTCTTCTAACTGATCCTGATTGGAGGGAAGTCCTCCTTTGTGTCAATAAAATTCCTCGCACTACCGCCTCAAAGGGAGCCAGCTACGTCAACTCCCACTGGCAGGATGCTCTCTGCAGCTGCTTAGAAACCGCCTTTGGGACAGACGGTTGATACAAACAGAAGCTGAGCTCTCTGAGAGACTGCCTACAAACCTTACTGTTCAGCCAGTGGACCCTATCCTAATTAACGTCCGCAGCTGCCCAGGAAGCATTTGCCACGGGCCCAGCTGCTGTTTAGCCTCTTCACACAATAGAAATCGGTGACCGAGATTCTAGCTGTTTGACCACACACACGGGGTGCACTTTTTACAAAAGTTCCTTGCTGCCTCTGGACTTTGACTTGCTGGTCTGTGAGAGTTGCAGGCACAGCTTACTGCATTTTAGCGGGACACTAACTGGTTCTCTTGTCTATGAAGCTTTTGTAAAAGCGCCCTATGCAGACACCAGGCATCTCTAAGCCACCAACACTTTAAAGTCTCACTCATCTCTTTATTTTTCTAGAGCACCTAACAAAAGTTGGTGGGTTCGTGTTCTAGTCCCAGATCCACCAGTGGCTTCAAGTGGGAAAGTCAGTGTCACTCTCTGGACCTGTTTCTTCTACAGAGTGAAAGGCTTCCTCCAGACTGCCATTTCGTGACCAAGGTTATCTCAAGGGTAGGAAGAATGAAGCCCAGCTGGGATCCTATTTCCATAAAGGAAAAGCACGGGGAGGCTATATATGCATATCTGCAAAGGCACAGAAAACATTTCTGGAACACCACCAACCTCCAACTCCCTACATGGAGTAAAGAGAAACGTATGCAGGGGGGAGGGGGAGAAATGAAGGACTTCCACATTAAAAAATACATCTAAGCCCCGACCTGTGTGGCTCAGTTGGGCATCATTCAACAAGGCGAAGGGTCGCTGGTTGGGGCACATGCCTGGGTTGTGGGTTCAGTCCCCGGTCAGGGAGTTTATGAGAGGCAACTGATCAATGTTTCTCTCTCACATCAATGGTTCTCTCCCTCTCTTTCTCCCTCCCTTCCCCACTCTCAAAAAAAAAAAAAAAGTGCATCTGCTTTTTTTTAATCCTCACCCAAGGATATGTTTCTTATTGATTTTTAGACAGAGAGGAAGGGAGAGAAAAACATCCATGTGAGAGGGAAACATTGATCAGTTGCCTCCTGCGCACACACTCCAACCAGGTATTGAACCCACGACTTAGGTGTGTGCCCTGACCAGAGACAGAACCTGCAACCTTTTGGCGTACAGGACAACGCTCTAACCAATAACCCACCCAGCCAGGGCAGCCTGCACGGTTTAATTTTGACAAGACTATTTAATACTTCTGTAATTGCAGAAAAACAGAAAACAAGGCCCAGGGCCCTTCAGAACAGAGGGGCAGCTCCTGTGAGCTGGGCACTGACCCATCCAACCCCGGCAGTTCCTCCTTCGAGTCTGCAGGCAGCAGGAGCCACGCTGAGCAAGGGCTGGGGACCCCCTAGGTCCCCTGCAGGACTCAGAAACCGTGAGCTACTTCGCTCTTCTGCAGCTTTCTCTGACCCTCAGCCCTCTCCCCACCATCTCTACCCCAAAGCAGCGGGCAGCATGGCACTACAGGACACTCCACACCTGCCTTCCCCACACACCTGGTGTGTCCTTCAAAGGTGGTTTTTCAAGCAGGACCCCGGGCAGATTCCCTCTCCCTCACCCTCTTCTCCAACGCCCACCCCCAAGAGTAACCCTAGATGCCTGAGGACCTGTCTCCTGCTCCCTAACGATCACCCCAACATCTACCTACTTTCCTGATGCCCCCCAGCCCTCATAAAACCCTGCCCCCTTCCCCTGAAGCCCCCCAGCTGGCTCCCTTAGACACATTTAATCGTTTAATCGAGGCTTCCTTGACACAAGGCCCCCAGGCCCTGAAGCTAATGTGCCGTCAGCTGCACAGGCTTTAGCATGGCCCATAACCCCATTAGCCAATGTGGAGCTCTGAAGCTGCCTTTCTTCCTGCACACTTGGGGCCCCCATGCACCCCCATCCCTCTCTCTCTACTCATTATTTATGTACTCACATATGTCCACCCCAGACTTAGGCCTCCCAAGGGGAAGGATTGGGGCTTATCTTTGTAATCCCCCCGTTTCCACCCCAGCACAGAACCCAGTAGGCACTGAATACTTATCTTCACCACAAGCAGCAGGGCACTCCACAGCCATGGTCCAGCAGTCAGACAGACCTCGGGTCATTACCAGTCACATGACCTTGAGCAGATGCATTCACCTATAAAAGAAGAATGCCTACCGCACAAGGGCATTGTGAGATGATTCGGGACAATTTCCTGGCAAGGTGCCACTCACATAAACAACCTGGGACTATTATTTTTGGGCACCAGACCATGCCAGGTATGGGTGACTTATTCAGAAATTACTCAGACTGGCAGAAAAAGGGCCTAGGGAAACCTGTCAAAAATAGGCCCCCTATTAGTATGGGACAACAGTGCCGAATACGTCTGCAGTCAGAGGTGTGGGGACTGGGACTGGACAGCAGCCCAGCCAGACAGGCACTGCCAGACAGAATCAAAGCAGAACTTTCCCCCCGATAACCGGCACCCAACGAGTCTGACAGCACAGCACAGAAGGCTGACCCCCTGGAGAACTTGCCCCACTTGTTGGTTGTGCCTGGCCTTCTCTGAGGAAGAACTGGAAGCAGGGACAGAGGGGCTCCAGTTGGGGCACTTGGCCTGTTACTAAGTCCCCAGCCCCGCACAGCACCCCCTTCCTCAGAGCGGACCGTGCTTCTCCCCCCTCCAGCACCGCAGCTCCCTGGGAGAAAGGAACACGTCTCAGCCACCAGCTCTAAAACCAAATCTTTATTCTCTAGTTTGAAAAGAAGGGTAAGTGGTGGTTCTGTTTAGTCCCAGAAAACAGAACAAGGCCCTATAGGTAGAAATTATAGGAAAGCAGATTTCATTCATTATAAGGAAGAACCTCTAACGATTAGAATTGTCCTACAATAGAACCAGGGCCTTGGGAGGTGGGGACTCCCTGTCATCTACGTGTTTAGGCAGAGGCTGGGCATCCAGACACTAGAAATGTTGAAAAGGAAACACCCCTCTCTTCCCAGCAGCTGACCCTCGTTATCAGTGGTGTTCTGGGAGGTGTGAAGGGGGGCTGGGACGTTCAGACGCAGGCCTTAGACAGAGGACTGCTGACAGCCAGGTGATGCTCTAAGTGCAGGGAGGGGGTGGATGAAGCAAGTCTGACCAGTGGGGAACCCCTCCTCCCCGGGGCTGATTTCAGGGAGGAAGGGGAAGCCACACAGTAGACGGGTATCTCCGGGTCTGGGTACCAGTGCAGGGGCAGGCAGGAGGGCCGGGCTGGGACAGCTCAGAGCAGCTCGGCTTCACCCCCCAGGGCTGCTGAACTCGGCCAGCAGGTTCCCCAAGGTATCCCCACTGGTCCGCTTTGCCTCCTGAGCGCTCTTTACTAAGGGCTGTACCACACCCACTTCCAAAACCGAGCTGAAGGAGCTAGCTCATGACGGACAGGGGCGTTAAGGCGTTACCACCAGAGAGGGGTCATCCTGTCCACGGGTGACCCCTCGAGTAGAGGACAGACACTAAGGGGTGGGTGCAGGTGCTATTGCTACTTATCCAGGGTACGAGACAGTGAGGACAGAACCTCAGCCACCACCAGCTGGAGGCGGGGTCCCTGCACTCTGCAGCGGTTCCCTGGCCTGGAGGGGAAGCTGGCCTCTGTTTCTCACAGGGACCTCTCACTCCCCGCCTCCCCAGCCCCTGCTTCAGGGGTGGTGGCAGCAGCGGCAGCAGTAGCAGCAGCAGCAGCAGCAAAGCCCTGGGGCCCCACCGTCCCGCTCCCGCTGAACGACGCCCCTGCTCTCAGACATCATGCTTCTTCTGATGGGCCAGGAGCTTCTCCTCGTCGTCAAAGGTCTGGCCGCAGATGGCACAACAGAAGGCGCCGTCCCGGATGTGGCTCTTGCGGTGGGTGATGAGGTTGGACTTCTGGCTGAAGCTCCTGTCACAGTCGGGGCAGGCATAGGGGCGCTCGCCAGTGTGGATGCGCCGGTGGGACACCAGGTTGGACTTCTGACTGAAAGCTTTGCCGCAGTCAGGGCAGACGTAGGGCTTCTCACCGGTGTGGATGCGCCGGTGGGCGGCCAGGTAGGGCTTGTGGCGGAAAGCCTTGCCACAGTCCGGGCAGACGAAGGGTCGCTCGGGTGCGTGATCACGCCGGTGGGCTGCCAGGTGGCTGCCCTGGGAGAAGCGGCGCCCGCACTCTTCACAGGCGAAGGGCCGCTCCCCTGAGTGGACCCGCGAGTGGGCCACCAGGTGGGTCTTCTTGGCGAAGTTCTTCCCACACTCCGGGCAGGTGAAGGGCCGCTCCCCTGTGTGCTGCCGCTGGTGGGCCCGCAGGAAGCGCTCCAGCCGGAAGCTCCTGCCACAGTCCTCGCAGCTGTAGAGAGATGCAGGGGCGTCCCCCTGGCTCCGGGGGGCCTCTGGCCGAGGCTCACAGGAAGGCTCCTGGGCAGGTCTCAGTGGGGCCGCTGGGGTGGGATCTGCCAAGGGCTCCGGGGGCCCCGCTGAAAGCTGGGGGCTCCCAGAGCCAGGTGTGCCCTGGGCAGACCCTTCGGATCGCTTGTGGATCTTGCTGTGAGACAGGAGGTTGGGTTTGTGGCGGAAGCGGCGCCCGCACTCAGTGCACGGGTAGGGCTTCTCACCAGTGTGGATGCGCCGGTGTGAGGTCAGGTAGGGCTTGTTGGTAAAGCGCTTCCCGCACTCGGGGCACTGGTGGGGCCGCTCGCCCGTGTGCACTCGACGATGGGCGATCAGGTTGGGTTTGTGCCGGAAGCGCTTGCCGCAGCAGGCACACTGGAAGGGCCGGTCCACGGCGTCTCCACCAGGCCGGGGCGCGGTCACTGCCGGGCGGCCCCTGGGCCGAGGCCCCAGCGCCTTGGCTGCTGCCTCCTCCAGGGCCTCGGCCACGTGAACCCGCTTGTGCGCAACCAGCTGGTCCCACTGGGCAAAGCTCCGGCCACAGTTGCCGCATATGAAGGGCCGGGCCTCAGGGGCCGGGGGGTGGCACCGCCGCACATGCACTTGAAGCCGCTCTTGTTGCCAGAAGCGTCTCTCACACTCAGGGCAAGCGAAGGGCCGCCTGGCAGCCGAGTGGGCCCTCAGGTGCAGGACCAGGGCCACCCAGCCTCGGAAGCTCTGCCCGCAGAGGTGGCAGGCGAAGCCCAGGTCTGGGGTGGCAGCAGCATGCACCTGGCAGTGCAGGGCCAAGAAGGGGGCGTGTCGGAAGCGACGGCTGCATTCTGGGCAGGCCAGGGGCAGCCGGGCCTGGCAGTGCCGGGCATGAAGCCAAAGGGCCACCCAGCCCGGGAAGTGCCTCTGACAGTGGGCACAGCGATGGACCCGGCCTGGAGCTTGGCTGCCTGGCTGGGCCACCGAGGTGCCTTGTAACCTCAGCCCACCGGGCTCCTTCTCCAGGGTCTGGGGCGACTCCTGGGAGGGCCCAGAAAGGAGCTGAGGCCGGGCCGGGCCCACGGCCAAGGGGCCCCGGCAGCGACGTTCCAGCATCGGTCCTTCCTCTGCTGCGGGTGGAAAAGCACAGTCACGCTAGAGGCCCACTTACCCTGCCCTGGTCCTCCCACCACCCCTAGCCCGAGGGCGCACGCCCCTCTGGATTCCTAGAGCCCCTGGGTCTAGGCTACTCTTCTACACTAGTCAACCTTGGGCTTCTAGACATACATGTTGAGTGCATTTGCCATGAGCCTTACTGACCCTGAGGCTTCCTGGAACACCCCCCCCCCCCCACGGCTGCCAGGCATCTGGAATGCAGCAAGGGCGCTGGCTGCATAAACATCCCTGCCTCACCAGAAAGGGTCTCACCTCTCCCTGCAGTGCTTCCTGCTTTTCCCAAAGTGCGGCCCTGCTGCCCTCCCCTGTCCCTCCTGTTTCCTGTCGCCACACCTGAGCTTCACAGCAACTCTGTGCGGCTGGGTGAGCAAACATTACCCTGTTTGACAGATGAAGTCACCATGAGGCGTAAATCGTGACAGGACCCGCCCAGGGGGGTCAGAGTAAACCCACAGCAGAATCGAGACTAGGGGACTGTTCTCAACTCCCAGGCCAGCGTTCCTTCCTCTGAAACACCCGGGTTTGTAAGGCTCTCACGGAAACTTCTATAGCCTTCCGTTCCCATTATCTTCTCTCTGGCACTAGCTACCGAAAGAGCCTCCCATTCTCTTTCGTCTCCCAGGGTAGAAGCCGGGAGAGCCAGTGAGAACAGCCCTCCTGGGAACAGGAGGGGAGCTGGTTGCTCCTCCCAGGACAAGGCCAGGCCACTGCCTGTCCAGAGGTGCCCACGTTCCGCCCGCCTGCCCCCCTCCACCCACCACCCACACACGATTAGGACATCGCAGGAAGGAAAGTTCTCCTGAATCCAAGGAACATGCACAGCTGCTGCCCTTTGGGGCCCGGGGCCCTGGTGCTACCTCCCTTGGGGTGAAAGGGATTACTGGGACAAGGGAGGGGAGAGAGGAAGAGATTACACGTCTCTGTCCCCTGTCTAGTCCTGCCCCAACCCCGCCAGGGGCCGCCCTACGTACTGCAACTCCAAAGCCCCAGGAGCCCCAGATTCCTGCAGGGGAGCCTCCTAAGCCCACTAAAGTGGGGTGTGAGGCAGTTAGACTCCTAAGGGACCCTCACTCCCTTCTCCAAAGCTCCAGACACATCCTCCTAAGCTCCCTAGAGTCTGCACTCCTCCGAGACGCACAGACATGACTCATTCCCAACAGCCAGACTGAGCAGGGGAAGGCTCCAGGATTTGAGAATGGGATCCTTCCCCCGCAGGCGCCTGCCTGCCTTCCCCTGGAGGGAGGCCTGAGCACCGGGGCTGTGGGAATCCAACAAAGAAGGTCAGACTCTACCCTGGAGACTGTGGAGCTGGAGACGAGGCTTTTTCCAGCTCCTGCTGGGGACGCTCCTGGGGAGACTTCTGCGGCTGTAGCGCCTGCTCCGGCCCAAACTCTGGTAGCCCCCAGATGTCAGAGAAAACTGCAGGAGTAAAGACACCCCTACCCCCATGGCAGAGCTCAGGCCTCCGGCTGCAGAGAGGCCAGCCTTACCTGCGGGGAGGGGAGAGAAAACAAGCGTGAGGCTCTGCGCTCCTCCAGGGCAGTCATCTTTGTGTCCTCGCCAGCCACAACCCCCTCCCCCATCTCAGCCCCACACCCGGCCGGCAGAGTGACCTTAATGGACAGTACGTTAATAAATAAATGCGTCCCCTGCGCCAAGAAAGCGCCCATCTGCGTTTGGGGGTCACTTCCTCCACTGGGAAGGTCGCAGCACAAATTCTCCACGCTGATGGCCAAAAGCTGGACTATGGCAGCAACTCTGGAATCCCTGCTGGCTCCCCTCCCCCAACCCTCCTCCCATCGGGAATTCCAGGCCCGTTTCCCAGGGGGCTGGGCAGGCGAGCTAGTGTGACCAGGACTGGGTCTGAAGCCCCTTGCGTCCTGGATGGCGAAGGGCCGTGGAGACCCCCCCCCCAACCCCCTTTTGTACTCGCGCCCGTACCCCCGTCCCCGTTCACGGACGCACTGCTCCGCGCTCCCAGAGTGGGCCCTTTCAGGTCCCGGCGCAGAGTGCACCTCGCGGAGCCTGTGCGCAGGTGCGCAGGCTCGTCCCCCACTTCGGTCGGCTTGTGCCCCCCACAGAGCGAGCACACAGTCACGCGCCCGGCAGGTAGGGCCGCCCCTGCCACGGGCCCGCGTGGAACCCCGCGCCCTCCCGGGACGAACCTCTCCGGCGGGGTGCGCGGAGGCGCTTCGCGTATCCATGAGGCCGCAGAGCCGATGCCGGCGGCCGCGCTCCCCACCCCACCGCGGCGACAGCAGCAGGTTCGAGTTCACCACTGCCAGGCCCGTGCCCAGCCCCCCCGCCGGTTCCCAGCGCCACGTGACTACAGGAGCTGCCGAGGGTCAGTTGTGGGCTCCGGCCGGCAGCCACGGCCGAGGGCGGGGTGGGCCGGGCAGTGGAGCTGGTGGAGCGGGGTCCCTCGCCACCCCGAAAGCCCCCTCGCAGGCCGGACTGGGGGAAACCGCGGAGAGCCTGACTCCGTTGCCATGGCGACCGCAGCCCTGCTCTTCCGGGACAGGCCCGGCTCAAGTTTCCCGACCCTTTGTCCCTATGGAGGACGCGCGTCCCTGGGCGACCGCGTGGCCAGGCTTGTCACTCAGCCAGACCCGGCCTCTTGGGCTCCCTAAAGGCTCCATGCTCGCCCGAGCTTTCCGAAAGGACGCTGGCACCCTGGGCCGAGCCCCCCACTCTCCGGCCACCTTGACCTTGGCTGCGCCACGGAATCTCAGTGCCCGGGGGTCTAAGCCGCGCTGACATTCATCGGCCGGGGGAGGCGCGTCTGCCCCGAGAGTCTGGCTTCTGGTTTGTTCAAAAGTGGAGACAGAAAGGCCCCATTGCGTGAACTTTGAAAAGAGAATGCTCTCTATTCCAGAAATTAGCCAAGAGTGGAGTTCCGGCGTCCCTGGCTGCGGGGTGTGGGGCCGTTCTTACTCGGGGGCATTTCGCTGGAAAACGCTCCGCAGCCGGTTGGCCAGTGCGGAGGCAGGTGCGAGCCTGCGCGGGTGACTCACTCGTGAGCAGGTGGCCTTGGTTTTCCAAATGAAACACTTCCTGGGCTTACAGGCGAGTATAGTTTCATGTGCTTTTATGCTTTCCAGCAAAGGCCATTTTTTTAACTACACAAATATTTTTAGAAACACTTTCAAAATCTATTCCATCGGTAGGAACTACAATATAAAATCTCCCAGACTCTTCCTTCCTAGAGTGAATTACATTCAGCATTTTGGTATGTGTCCTCCGACGTTTCTTCTCTCCGTACCTGTGCGTAGTGGACGTAAATGGGATATCAAACCTCGCAAAGGTGCATTCTGCCCTTTTCACTTACCGCTACTGCGAACTTCCCCCTATTTCTTAGATATTGTTTTATAACGTGATTCTTAACGGCAGCACAAATGTGCAAATAAATTACTCGCACGTTTCTCTTTTTCTGTATCATTATAACGTCATCTTTCCTGTCTCCAGAAACCCTCTATGAGGATGCCCATGTATTGTCTAGCAGCAGCCCATTATCTGCAAGAGGGAAAACTCCACCACTTACAGATAGACGGTCCCAGGCCCCGCTCATCCATCCAGCAAATATTTAATGGGTGTCCGCCATCTGCCGCTGTGCCAGGTGCTGGCTGATGATGAGCCAGGCAGAAATGGTCCCTGCTGTGTTTTTTCCATGATGCCTTATCCCCCTGGTTTCGAGATAGCAAGATCCCTCCAGCTGGTATTTAATATGAAATTAAGCCAAACGCTCGCTGACAATTTCTGAGTGGATGGCTGTTACAAAGCTGGAGGAGACTAGGGAGCGGAGAGAAGAGAGGAAAACTTCACCCTCACGGAACTTACTTGATTGTGAACTCCTGCTGCAGACAGCATCCTGAAGGCTGGACACTCACCGAGCTTCTGCCATGTGTTTATGGGCCGTGTGGGAAGGAGGCAGGAAGCACACACCGTGCTCGCGGTGATAGAGGCCACGTCTGCTGGGAGGGACTCACACTGGCACAGTCACTTCCACCCTAGGAGCCCTCTCGGCAGGGGGACCGGGGGAGACAGCAGCCAAGGTCCACGCTGAGCAAGGCCCCAAAGGCCCCAGGCTAGCATCTCAGGTGAGAGCAGTCTTGCTAGGTCATGTGGAAACTCTTCAGGAAAAGATCAGCTGCTCCTACTGCTGCAGTTCTAAAAATATCCTTAAAGGCACAATACATGCATGGTGCCCAGCAAGGGCAGATGCCGTAACAGCAGCCCCAGCTTGGGATCAAATGTCACCCTTAACTCCGCAGCCCTGGACACTTGGCTGCTGCATATCTAGTCCCGGGAGTTTGTTTTTCTGAAAGAGAAAGAACAGAACAGGTCAGAAGGAAACCAGAGAGAGATCTCAGATTTTCTGCTCGGGGGCAGGCCTCAGGGTGTGGAGGCACCAGGGCTGTGAGGCCTTGCTCAGCACTTCTCACCTCTCCCCGGGGCACGCTCAGCCACCGTGGAGCCCAGGCTCCGGCACCAGACTGACCCTTTTAAACGTAGATCATGTGGCTTACAGGACCTGTGGAAGCCATCGAAAACCGCTGCCACAGCCTCCTAGCTCTGTCTGGACTGACTGAGCCTGCCTCTCTAGCTCGGTGTCATCCAGGATCGTGCTGGACCTCTGCCCCAGCCACAGCAGTTCCTGCTGTTCTGTCTGCCTAGGCTGCACTTCCTCCAGAACTTTATAGGGCCGATCTTTCCCTCTGTTCAGACTGGAGCCCAGGTATCCTCTCCTCAGAATCCACTTCCCGGTGGACCTCTCCGCACCTCCCACCTGTATACTCAACTACTCATTCCTATCGCTGCTGTGTCAAATACCCACACACTTGGTCACTGAAGACAACACACATGTGTTCCCTTGCAGTTCGGAGGTCAGGCCTCCAGAATCAGTGTCACTGGGGCCGGAATCAAGGTGTCGGCAGGGCCCGCTTGCTCCGGAGGCTCTACTGGAGACAGTTTGCCTGCCTTTTCCAGCTCCTAGAGTTGAGTTCATGGGTGACTTAGCGCCCCACCCCCGGCCCCGGCCCCCACCCCCGCCCCGTCCCTCTTCAAAACCAGTGGGGTGACGTTCTCTTGTGCTTGGCCACACTGCCTTCTGTCTCTGCCGTGGTCAGATCTCCCGCTGCCTCCCTCTTATCAGGGCGCGTGTGATTACACCCAGGGCCGCCCGGGGAGTCCAGGACGGTGGTAAGGGCAAATACAAAGGAAACCTAAGAAAGACAAGTCTTCATTCTCCCTGGTGCCAAAGGGGTGGTACCTTCCCCACAACCACCACCCTTTCCTCAGAAAACCCGTCCTTGTGGACTTTTCTCCATCTCTGTGAGATGCATGTATAAAGAAGCCTCTTGCCAGCTTTACAACCCAGGACTGTCTGGGAGCCATCCGTTTGAATGGAAACAGCAAGGGAGACAGGGCCCTGGCTCCCAGTCCCCATGGGAGGTGGAGCCTCACCTGGGGGCACACCTGGCTCTAAGCCGCAAAACTGCTTCCTGCCATAAAGATAGGACGAGTGTGTTTTTCCTCGGGATAAAGGCAATTCACAAGCCAGGTGGCTCCCCGCCTGCCAGGTAAATTCAGGACGAACTCCGTGTGACACATGATCCAGGCCTCTGGCCCGAGCACTAGGGACAGTCTGGAGCACGTGTGTGTGACGGTCACACCTGCAGGGCCGTGTTAACAGGTGAGCTTCCTTTCTGCCCGTGCCGCTCTGGGCAGACTGCCTGTGGGGTGCGTCTCCCTCTGTGAGGCTCGCTCAGTAACCGCACTGTCCCCTTTCCTTCCCACATTTGTGGGCGGTTTTTCCGGGCTGGCAGGAGGTTTTGTTTTTCATCCTATTTCCCGGGTGTAATTCCTCCACCCCAAAATTCTTAGCTGAATCAGATCTGCAGTCCTTTTTGCCATATAAGGTAACATTCATAGGTTCTCATGGCACTTACCACCTACTTAAAATCATTTAAGTATTTATTCACTTAGATGATTTTCGTCTAGTTACCTACCATGACGTAAGTCACACGAAGGAAGGGATTTGTCTTGTCTTTTTTTTTTTTTAAGATTTTATTGTTTATTCTTAGAGAGGAAAGGGAGGGAGGAAGAGAGGGAGAGAAACATCAATGTGCGGTTGCCTCTCGAGCGCCCCCTAATGCAGACCTGGCAACCCAGGCATGTGCCCTCACTCAGAATCGAACCAGCAACCCTTTGGTTTGCAGGCCAGCGCTCAATCCACGGAGCCACACCAGCCAGAGCTGTCCTGTCTTTTTAATCGCGACATAGCCAGCCCCTTGGACGGTGTTGGGCCCATGGTAGGTATTCAGTGTTTGTGGACCAAACGAATGAGGAAACGTAAGAGCTCCACCCCTTGGTTAAGCGAATCCGATGAGACCACACTGAGCTGCCTCACTTCAAACTCTCGTCTTGGCTATTGCCTCAAGCAGGTGTTGGGAGCCCAGCAGAACTTTTGGTGAAAGAAAATACCTCTTTTTCTTATAGAAAAATTCAAGTCAGTATGTGAGTGAGGTAAAGAACAAGCAACTCAAAGCTTGCGTCTGTAACGCTCCCATCGAAGGACTCATCCTTGGAGGCAGTGCCCTAAATGTTTTCTCTTGCCTGGAACATGATTCCCGAATAAGTGGAATGCGAGGCCCTTTAGGGAACCCATGGCCCCTTGGGGGCAGGAGGACGCTCCTCTCCCTGGCCACCACGTTTACCCCCCCCCCGCCATGGTGATTTGAGCAGAGGACCAGACATTGCCAGAAAACGCTGGAATAAATCATCTTAGTGTCTCAGCCAGGAAACAAAGAACTTGACTTTACCCAGAACCCTACATTTCTACCTTTTCAGGGTCAAATCCCATCGATCCTTACCATGCCGAGTCTTTTCTACTCCAGACTGGGATCAGGTGATAACTTCTTCAACTTAATCCGAATGATGAATCTGGACGCCAGTGTGCATCTGTCCTTGGTTTCAAGTCTCCAAAAAGCCCAGCTTGATTTGGGAACACAAAGGCATTCTAAACAGGATCTCCACGCTCTTTGCAGTTTGACCGGAGCAGGTGTATTTTCAAGTGTCTTGTTTCCTACAAATGTGTGTTACTGTTTGCTGGCGAAAGCCATCTATGCTTGCCCGCCACCAACCAAATTGCTGTCTGTCCCCTCCGCTCAGTCCTACCCCGGCTCCTCGCTAATACAACCACTTGGTGGCTTGGAGGGATCAGGATGTAAACCTGGCTTCCACTCGGTGCCTTCCAACAGGTTCTTTTCTTTGTATAAAATATAATCTTTATCATATTTTTTCCTTACCATTTAGTCCCCTTATACGTCCCGTCCCCCAGCAATCACCACCCTGCTGTCCATGTCCATGAGTCCTGTTTCTTTTTTGCTCAACCCCGCCACCCCCTCACCTCTCCCCTGCCCCCAACTAGCTGTCATCTGCTCCCCACCCGTGAGTCTGTCTCTCTAGCAGGTTCTAAGAACAAACCTGGGCCACTTCAGAGTTGGCTGGTGAAGTCCGAGTTCTCAGAACTGGTTTGCATTCACTGGCTTAAAACAGGAATTCCCTCCTACCAGGATTTAAGGTTCGTTTTGTGGATGTTATTAGAAATTACAACAAGATATCATGTTGACTACATAGTAACAGTTTATTAAATTACTGCATTCAGCAAATAATATGTTAATACTAAATAAAATTAGTTTTTTAAGAAATTTGAGAAGTATTTCATTTCATAGCATCTAAAGTGCCCTCAGCACCACCCTGGCCAGTGTGGCTCAGTTGGTTGGAGCATCACCCTGTAAACCGGAAGGTCGTGGGTTCGATTCCTAGTCAGGGCACATGCCGAGGCTGAGGGTTCAATCCCCGGTCATGGTGCGTGTAAGAGGCAACCAACTGATGTGTCTCTCTCGCATCGATGCTTTGCTCCCTTCCTTCCCCCCTGTCTAAAATCAGTAAGTGCGTCCTCATATGAGAATAAAAAAAATAAGACAAACTGCCCTCAGTGTCTTCTCCCCCTGGCTGAGAGGTCCTCACCATCTGAGCCGGCGCTGGTTTTCAGTTCCAACAAACGCGCACCTGGGATGTAAAACCGTGGCAACAAATTGACATGATTCATGGGTCAGATGGAGTTCAAGGAAGTTCTTAGGGTTAAACCAGGAATCAAAAAGTCATCACAGGCGACCACAACTATGTAAGAAAAATAATTCCACAGCCTTGTAATTGGGGGGAAAAAAAAATAGGGAACTCTAAAGTTTCAAGAACCTTACTCCTGCTCACCATCTCCATCTAGTGGCAGGTCCTTGAGGGAGGTTCGATGAGGTCTCCCAGAGACTTCCAGCTTGGGTGTTTGCCTCCTGGTCACTTTCATTTGGGAAAGTACTTTTCACTCCTGAAAGTAAGCCTTTAAATGTACTTAAGAAAAGCACAAGTCTCTTTGATTAGTTTGCTGAGTTTCCTTGAAAGAGTAATTACAAATTCTTCTTTAAAAGATTTTATTTATTTACTTTTAGAGAGGGGAAGGGAGGGAGAAATAGAGGGAATGAAACTTCAATGTATGTTTGCCTCTCGCGTGCCTCCTACCGGGGATCCAGTCAGCACGCAACCCAGGCATGTGCCCCGACTGGGAATCGAACCAGGGACCCTTCGGTTCACAGGCTGGCGCTCAATCCACTGAGCCACACCAGCCAGGGCCAGATCTCTTTGTATAAGGCTACCAGTCTTATTGGGTTGAGACCCATCCATACGACCTCATTTTCCCTTAATTGCCTCTTTTAAGTCCATAGCTCCAAAAACAGTCACACTCGGAGGTACTGGGAGTTTAGGCTTCCACATACAAAAGTCTTCTTTTTCAGTAACTCACAGATTCTGGCTAAACACAGGTGAGCACACACATGTGTTGATCATGTTGTAACAGTGATTGAAGTAAACATAACATACTAGTTACCGAATAGGCTGCACTAACAGACTCATCGGAGATCTGTGCATTGAATTTTCCTTAGGGGGATCTTACAGACATCAGCAGTTGCAGCTCCTGCTTCACCAAGTTACGGCCCTGACCACAAGGAGTTGGACACGTGTCTCTGCTCCCAGATGTCAGAGGGAGCAATGGAACTGCAGGACAACACACGCAGATGACACCGAAACCACCAAGAGCAGGATTGAGAAACTGCGCATCACCAGAAATTCTTCAGCTCCCCTGTTCCCGCGGTCCCCTATAGCCAGGACGGAGATGCAGAGACGGGCTCTGAGACGGGAGTGCACCACCTCCCATGGGGCCGGCTCCCGAATAAACCACTTTCCTTCGCATCTGCACCTGCCTCTCGGGTACTGGCTTCCAAAGGGGCGGGCAGCCCGACCGGCGTTCGGTTACAATGTGGTTATCCCAACCTCCTTCCAAAATTCCATTAAAACGACAGTGAACAGAACGAGAAGCTTTAGGTTCACACGGAGAAAGAAGGTGGGAGAAAAGACGACAGAGGATGAGTGAGACACATGACATCTTTTACAAGACGGTGGGAAAGGCACTGTGGTAACTGCAAAGAACTCCTCCCGGGGCAGGGCTGATCTGCTGGAGCAAGAGGCTCACCCTCTGAGCCGAGAGGAGGCCCTGGACAGGAAGGCACCAGGTTCCCGGGTGACAGGGATGAGGCTGGGGCATCCGAGGAACCTCCCAGCCCTCCACCATGCTGGAGACCAGAGAGGCTTTGCCTGGTGTAAGGGAAATAGCCCAAATGAAGGCAGGAGGGGATGGTCACGGTCCCTGAGCTAATATGGCTCTCAGCTTCTGACCCCACTTGGCACCCAGACCACAAGCAACCACTTTCCACATACTTTCCTCATCTCTTCCTCACAACAACCCCGCAGGTAGGGTTTTGGATCCCACACTGCTGACAAGGAAGCAGGAGTTTTGGGGGGATGAAGTCAAAGGAGATCCTCTGTCCGGTCTTTAGGACAGGGCCTGGGAGCTGAGAAGTGGTCGCCCTGGTCCCTGGCATGCAGAGTCCCAGAGCTGCTTCAGACTCTCTCAGATGCGCAGGAGCTGAACAGACACTGGGGCACTTTCCCGGACTCCCTGCGGGCCCTGGGAATTCTACCACACCACCCTGCCAGGTTCCCAACACCCCGTGAGAGACCCTTGACTCTATTGCTACTAAGGGTGGGACATGCAGGCTCAGGACTGGATTTGTGTGCTGGTGAGAGAGGCTGTGGACACCGGAGTCATCTCAGAAGAAGATGCCTTCTGTCCAAGTGTGGCTTCAGGACCCAGGAGGCGGAAGAGCGAAGGAATGACTCCTATGGGTCTCATCTGGTTTGAGGATGTCTGTGTTTCTGGGAAGAACGTCCGGAAATGAGTGTCTTGGAGACTGGTCACCCCAAGGGGCCTAAGAAAGGGGCGGCCCTACCTGGAAGCAGGGTGGGGGCAGGGCAGTCCCATATCCCGAGGAGGAGAGAGAGAAGAGTCCCGGCCAAGACCTCCCAGAACTTGGGCTCCTTGGCCTCACTTCTTCCCAGGCCCTCTGGACACCCTGCTCCCCTACCCTGCCTGGATGAGCAGCCAGGGTCAGGGTCAGGGTCAGGCGTTGGCGGGAGGGTGGGACAGAAAGGAAAGGCCCGGGGGGGCTGCTGCCCAAGAGGCGGGTCCTAACGGGGTGGGGAGGAGCCTGGGGCGGCTCTGGGCGCTGGAGGGAGCCCAGGAGGTGGGGGTGGGAGGAGATGGGGCCGACCGAAGGGGGGAGGGTAGTGCGGGGGGCCGAGGACCAGGAAGAGGCTGACGGCCTGGCACAGTCGCTGCGGGAAGTTAGGAGAGACCCCGAGGCACCGGAGAGGTGAGGAGGGACAGCGGGCTCAGGGCAGCGGGACAAAGGGCGGTGTGGAGAGGAGAGGGGCAGGCAAAGGGAGCCAGTCCAAGGGCCAAACTGGCCAACTTATCCAGGAGCCCTCCCTCCACACAACATGCCAGGGGCGGTGCGGGAGGCCCAGAAAATAAGGGCAAGGGAAGGAGGGTCTGCCCCAAGAGGCCAGCCAAGGGTACGGCCGGGTGAGACCCCCTTTCTTCTGGTTTAGGGGTAGGGCCCATAGCAACAGGCAGCCCCAGCGCAGGGAGGGTTAAGCATCCTCCTTGGTCCCCACCCTGCTCTGGCCCCTCCAAGTGTTTACATCCTTCCAGAAATATTCAGCCTCCTTTCTACGCCCCAGTCTCTCCCCTGTTGTTACAGGGGGTGGAGGGCGGGGGAGGGGGGAGGGCTAGAGTGGACGTGGGAGCCAACAGACCCTGGGAAGGGAGGGGAAGCGGAGAGGGGCTCTAGGGGCAATGGGGCCGTGGGGTGGGACAACAGGCCAGCAAAGGTGGGGTGGGCTGGAGGGAGGGGGCGACAGGAGTGCTGCCCTGGCTGCCTGCCAGGGAAAAAGCCGACTCAGCATCTACCCAGGACAGGGCCAAACCTGGGCTGAGCTGGCCCCTGGGAGGCAGAATGGGAAGGGTGAAGGGGGGAATACCAGGGGGATTTCCGAAAAGGGTCACATCCTGTCCCTCCACCTCTGTCCAGAGCTCTGCTAGGCATGGGCTCTGAGCGCGGGGCCAGGGGGTTGGCAGCTGGTATGAGAAGCCGAGGGTCACACGCAGGCTTTGCAGGACCAGGTGACTGAGGTGAAGTCATGTGGCAGCTGCTGACCCTGCTGGCCCTGGGGCTGGGCACCCTGGGCTTGGGCAGGGCGGAGCTCTCAGCGGCCCAGCAGCAGGGCCTGCAGGTGGCCCTGGAGGAATTCCACAAGCACCCACGCGTGCAGTGGGCCTTCCAGAAGACCAGTGTGGACAGCGCCACCGACACGGTGAGCAGCACAACCCGTGGGAGGGGTTCAGGGCCGCACCCCAAGAGGCCAGCTCATTCCCAGGGAGCAGGTGCAAGAGTGCTGGGGCTCTGTGCACATGCACCCCGACCACCAACTCGGTGGTGCTGTTGCATTGTGGGGAGGAGGGACAGGTCGCACCCAGGAATCGCTCTGCCCACTCAACTGGCTGCTGGCCTTCCTCTGTTGTCTGTCTTGTCTGTCGGCAGGCCTTCCCAGCCGGGACCTTTGTGAGGCTGGAATTTAAGCTCCAGCAGACCGGCTGCTGGAAGAAGGACTGGAAGAAACCTGGGTGCAAGGTCAAGCCCACGGGGGTGAGCGGAGATGCATGGCTGTGTGCGCATGTGATGGGGCGCTTGCTCAGGTGCAGCTACGTGTAACTGGGTTTCATTGGAGAGGCCCCTGTGGATGCCGCAGTGGTGACAGTGTGGGTGGCCTGAGCCTGGAGGGGCGGGAGGAAGGGGTGGGCTCCTGGGATGGAGTTCCTCCCCTACCGTCAGGTCACTGGCGGAGGCCCCGGGGCGTGGGGCGGGGCTGGCCTCAGGCCTGGTGAATTCTGTTTTCTGTGAGTCTTCAAGTGGAGACGGCCCAACCTAGGTTGATCCCTAACAGGGTTTGACTGTAGTCTGCCACCTTGGAGGTGACACCGGCCACAGGGGAGATCCTGGGTGGGGGGCAGCCCTCGGGGTTCTAGCCGCGGCTCTGCGCAGATCAGGCTCTCCGAAGGCCTCAGTTCCCAGCAGCTGTTAAAGGAGGGATGGGTCACACCCGTGGTTTTCCAGACTTCTGCGCCCGATCCTTGTGCTCCAAGCCAACCTTACAAGAAAATGCAAATAAATGCACTAGCAGACAGCAGGGTGGGTCTGGGGAAGTAGGGGGGGACCCCATCTGAGGAGGCTTCCTGCCTGCACACTCCCATGCACACAACTGCAGAATGGTTTCACTAATTCCCCAGCCCTAGGGTGGGCTGCGCCTGAAACCAGCTGGCCAGCATGCCCCTCCCCCCTTTGCTCTAGGGCCTACAGGGGACCCACCCCGTTGTAGGCAGCCCGCAGTCCCTAGCCTCCAACCTCCTGAGGCCACAGGCCTCCCCTCACCCCTTTCCTCTCCTGGCCCTGTGCCCCTCTCCCCAGAGGAAGCGGACATGCCTGGCCTGCATCAAGCTGGACCGTGAGTTTAAAGTCCTGGGCCGGATGGTCCACTGCCCCATGGAGACACAGGTTCAACGGGTGAGAGCGGGCAGAGGAAGAAGCGGAGGGGTTGGGGAGGCGGCTAGCGGGATGAATAGAAGCTGGGCCTGTGGGGGGTTCGAGAGGCAGAAGCCTGGACAGGGAGTGGGAAGGACAAAGAGCGGGGGTGAAGAGGGGTGAAGAGGGGGTAAGAAAGGTGAGCAGGGGTGAGGAGAGGGGAAGTGGGGAAGAAGGCTCCGGCTGAGCTGGCTGGTGCTGGCAGGAGTCCAAGGAGCACCAGGAGGCCCAGTGCAGCAGGGTGGAGCAGATCGGCGAGGACCCCCACAGCTTCTACTTCCCAGGGCAATTTGCCTTCCTCAAGGCCTCTCCCACAAGCTGAGGCCCTGACGGGTAAGTGGCCAGGAGGGCAGGAGGACAATGGCCAGGGGACAGCACTGGGTGGGGTTTGGGAGGAAGACACATCTGGTGCTTGGCTGCAGACTAGAACCAAGACAGCCTCCCTCACACCCAAATCTTGTCTTTGTCCTTTCCTCTAGCACTTCGTCCCACTTTCTGGACAGCAGTGGGAGGTAGCCAGTGAAAGCCAGACCTCCCTCCCCACGCCCTGGGAAGGCGATCCCCCAACTCCTGAGCTAATAAAGCGCTCTCGGAACGTGCTCTCTCCTCCCCTCCGCTGACTGGTGGGGCCTCAAGGGAGGGAAGGCTCAGGAACTCCTGCAGGAGGAAGCAGGACACCCAGGATGGGGACAGGGGGCCTTGAGTGTGCTCTTCCTTTCTGCAGGAGAGACCAAGGTGGCAGGGACCCCTGTCTTGCTTTCAGAGCTCACACCCACATGAAATGACAGGCAATGATGCAAATTAAGACAGAAACCTTTAATAGGCGTTAGTGTGGGTGAAGGCTCCAGGGAGGTACAGGCCTGGGGGCCAGGGCAGAGGGCTGCTTGGACAGGCAGGTCTGGGAGGGAAGAAATGCCGGCTCCCACGCTCCGTGCGCTGCTCATGTCCTCTTCTGGGGCCGCCAGGATGGGAGGCAGGCCACCCTGCTCCTGCCACCTTTAACCCGAGGAAGCAGCAGCTCTCCCCCACTAAGTCTCAGGCCTGAGCAGCCAGGAGTGGCAGACGAGGGCCTGGGGCCTCATCCCCAGGCCCACGGCACAGGTGGCGGGACAGACTCGCACGGTGCCGGCTGCTCACGGAGGGCCCCCACGCCTGCCTGAGGCACTGGGGAGGCGAGTCCCTGAAGAACACAGCAGAACTGTCTTGAGGTAGGAGTGGGGGGGAGGGGAAATGAATAGCCCAGTTTGCAGGGACAGTGACCAGCGTGATGAAGCCATGAGGACAAGTGCAGAGGCAGGAGGGGGTGTGGGCAGCTAGGCCACACTGCGCTGGTCCCAGGGCCATATGCCAGGCTGCCCTAGGCCATGGGCCACATTCAAAAGACAAAGGATGAGGCGGTGCCCGCAGAGCTGAGCGCCTGCTCGGCCTGGGCCAGGCTGTCCTCGGCCTGGCGGTCCAGGTCTCGGCACTCCTGCAGGGTGTCCTGGAACTGCCGGTAGGCCTCCTCCAGGATGGAGCTGCTGCGGGGCGGCCGGGACTCCCAGTACCCTGGCCGCACCCAGGGCTGGGTCTCGGTGGTGCTGGGGCCTGGGCTGGAGCTGGGCCGCAAGGAGCTGTCCAGGTCCCGGCATAGCTGGTAGAATTCACTGCCACGACCAGTCACACGCTCACCATCAATGACCTTCAGGCCTGGTAGCAGCTCTCGGACCACAGCCGGGTAGGAGGGGCTGGCACACAGCGGGTTGCTGAGCCGGGCCAAAGGGTCCCGGAGCCTAAGGCACTCGAGGCCCCGCAGCCCCGTCAGACACTGCAGCTGGCTAGGGGTGGCCAGCAGGTTGCCTGAGGCATTGAGACTCTGCAGGTTCTCACAGGCAGCCAGCGGCTCCAGCCCCGTCAGCCGGTTGTTGGCGACATTGAGGACGGCCAACTGGCGCAAGGAGGCCAGGGGGCCCAGCTGAGTGAGCACGTTGCCCGACAGGTCCAGCCACTCGAGGCCCAGGCACTCACCCAGGCAGCCCAGGTCCGCCAGCCCCAAGCCTCGCAGCCTCAGCAGCAGTATGGACTCCAGGGCAAACTCCCCCGAGCGCGACTTGAGTAGCTGGGGCGTGATGCGCAGCCCTTCGGCCTCTCCTGGCTTCTCACCCTGAGGTTCCATGAGATGAAGGTGGTCCAGGTGGCCTGGGCCTCGACAAGTCTGTCACAGGGACACAGGCACTGCTGGGGTCAGCTGGCTATCCAACCCAAAAAAGGCGCTAGCAACCCTGACCGTGCCAGTGCCTGTTCCCTAAAGAGAGACAGTTAAACAGTAAGCAGGCCTCCCCTAAGCACCTCTGCAACCCCAAAGCCTCGAAGCAGGTGACAGTGCAAAATGCTACCCAGCCCCCACTGCCAGGGCAAGAAACCCCTGTGGCCCAGCAAGACCTGAGGATCTCAGGTCAAGCTGCTGGAGCACAAAAGGCCCCCTGAGGGAGGTGCCCCGGGCCCAGCCCCCCACCCAAGAGGACCTCACTCAGCTCGTGTGCCCTGCTGGTGGGCATTCAGGCCGTGTTCCCAATTCCTCCCATTTTCCAAATCTGCCCTCCGTAGGGCGGATGCCTAGATCCTTTCAGGG
Source organism: Macrotus californicus (assembly GCA_007922815.1). Lineage (NCBI taxonomy): Eukaryota > Metazoa > Chordata > Mammalia > Chiroptera > Phyllostomidae > Macrotus > Macrotus californicus. The sequence goes on along the minus strand of VMDR010001542.1, from coordinate 44,865 downwards.
CAAAACCCCGTAACTTTATTTTTTCCATAACTACACATAATCTCGCCTTATTAGTTTTGAGGGTTTTTTTTACCCATTTAAATATATTTCTGAGTAGGTAACAGGTCACCAGCCTCATCAGTCTGCTGTACTCCACCCCCACCCCATCCCCCCACCGAACACCTTGCACACACAGCCACAGCAGCCACAAACCGGCACCTGGGCCTGGCTTCACACCCTCAAAAACGTTGACCCAATTTTAAAAATGTTACAGTAAATTCAAAATGGTTTCTAGACCACGTGGGCCAATTTGTAACCTCTGGTCCTTCAGAACACCAGCCTTCGGTCCCAGACAAGGAAACTGAGGTTGGAGTCAGGTGGGGACCGGGAAGCCTGGGGTTGAGAGGCAGCACAGCCCAGCCGACTCCCCGTCCCCAGGCCACTGCTCTCCACAGAACAGCGTCCACCACTGTTCCAGCTACAAACGTGACATCATTTCCAAAGCAAGCAAGGGGGCTGGAGAGGTGGGGGCCGTCCCTCAGGGAGGGCCTTTCAAGTCACCAGTGGCTGTGGGACGGCAGGAGCCCACGTGCCAGTGTAGTCAGAGCAGGAGGGAGGGGACCTGGGGGAGGGACGCTGCCACCCACAGAGGGGTCAAGGTTTCAACAGAGAGGACAACAGGAAGGGACTTCTGCTCCGAGTGGCAGCTTCCCAACTCTGCAGGCTCTGGTCAGGCCCAGGCCAGGCAGGGTGACTCCTGCAAAGAACCATGGGGCCATTCACTCCTGTGGACAAACCTGGGACTCGAGTGTCCTGGGTCTGAGTCTGCGTTTCCGTGATCAAGGCCACTTTGTATCTCCCTCTCCAAGGAGACCAGGCCCAGAGCTCTTCCCACACCCCTCCAGAGGGAGCTGGGGCACCTCCTAACAGAGCTGAGGCCCCCATCTCTGAGAAGGGGGTCCCTTAATTTCTCTCTATCCCCCCTCTGGTCTGCTGCACTCCAGCAAGTTCTCATTTTGACCTCATTTCTTTCCAAAAGGGACTGGAGGCATCTACGAAGTCTGGTTCACTCACTGAGAATGGGACCTGCTGGGGTTGGTCAGCAGAGAGTGAGGCAGAGGGAGGGCCTAGCACAGTGTGCAGGGACCTGGCAACGTGACTGGAAGCAGGGGCTCCCCTCTCAAACACTTGGGACACAGATGGGGCAGCCTGGGGGGCACGAAGACCTCTAGTTTGAGGTGACCATGTGGCACCAGGCCTAGGAGACAGCTGATGATACAGGCTGAAAGGATCTAGGCATGACCTGCAGAGGTGCCTGGTGCGCACGTGGCACGTGAGCCAGCCTTTTTGGGGACAAAGACCTCTTTCATCACCTGTAGGCCTCTCTGCAGAAAAGTACATGTCCTCCCCGACACGCACTGTTTGAGTGGCGCACAGTGAGGTCAAGGGTAGGAGAAAAGTAACCTTCATGAGGCGGAATGAGGATATGGCTGAGCAGCCAGAGGAGCGGAAACCGTGGCTTTCGAGATCAAGACCGTTCCAACGCCCCGCTGGGCTCAGGGGCGTTCTCGGTGGGGCTAAGGCCATAGCAGCCCACGCAGGCGAGGGCCCCACATCCCGAGGAACTGGGTGACTACTTAGATGGACATGGTGGCTGCAGAGGGTGGGAAAGATGGAAGGGAGCGGGCAGGGCAGGGCAGAGAGGTGGAAAGAACTGTGCGCTCCCGACCGTAAAGCTGGGAGGACTGCTTTTCGAGGAGGAACAGTGGAGCAGAAAGACCGCGCTGAGGCCAGAAATCGGGCCTTCTGAGCTCCCAGGTGCTGTGCCCTCCGGCGGCAGTTACATGAATGACGACACCTGCTCCTCCTGGGCAGCGACCTCTGCCACTCCACAGTCCCATCTTACTGCAACTCCTCACCCAGGCAGGTCTAGGCGGAGCTGTGGAAGCCTGGGCCCACCCACCCGTGTAAGCCCACCTGCTGTAAAGCACAGGCTGGGAGCAGGGTCTACATGAGGGGCCATGGCCATTCTCACCCCCAGAACAACATTCTCTGAATAACAGGAGCCGTCCTAGTCCTGCTGTGCAAATGAGCCAAGAGGCTCTAGGCCCAACGCAGAAGCCTGCACCAAGGGCTTGGTGTCACAGACGAGACAGTGACTAAGACACGGCTGACACTCGCAGCTGGGGGAGGCCCACCTGCCTGTGCAGTCAGCGTTTGCTGTGTCAGTCTATCTACGTTGGAAATGGGCCAGAAAACAATGCCCAGGAGTCAACCAGGACAGAGCTCAGTGCAGGGCAGAAATGGTTCGGCTCCCAGCAGCTGCAGCGGATGGTCACCTGGCCTCATCAGAGGCCTGGAGGCCCTTCTGCCCCATGTCCTCCAGGTCCCAGTCTAGAGCAGGGCTCTTCAATCCTGGTGCTGCTGACACTCAGGGCCGGACAAGCCTTCGGGGTGAGGCTGTCTTGCACATCGCAGGGGGTTAACCAGCACCCATTTCTACCCACAAGCTGTGACAACCAGCAAGTCTCCAGATGTTGCTAAATGTCCCCTGGGGACAAAAATGCCCCCACTGAGAACCACCGCTGCCCCCATGCTTTTGACTGCCATGCTTCTGTCTCAGCCTCTTTCACCCCCCACCCCAACCCCACCCTGCGGTCCCTCCATTCCAGCCTCCCCAGTTCACTGATACCAAAAGCACAGGACAGCGAGTCTCTGGAGCACAGCCTCAGGTAACTTTAATGCACATCACATTCCTGCCCGCCACCGACTCACAGAATCACAACTTGGCAGGACCCAGGGTCTTAAGACACTCCCAGGTGGTTCTCATTAAAGGTTGAGCCACACGTATATTTAAGGAAGGGAGGGAGGCAGAGGTCAAAGACTGGGTCCAAAGCCATGCCCTGACCTCACTACCCAAATGTCCTTGACTTAGGATGGTGAGGAGGACAGCCAGTCCCAGTCGCTCACACAAACCTCACCTCCGATCACAGGGAAGCCTATGAGCACATCCCCCCCCAACAGCTGGAGGGGAGGACTCGGGGCCTAAGCATTTGGGGGGCCAGACTAATTCAAGTCATGTTACTGCGACCACTAGATATGATCTTTACAAAGCTTTACTTAAGAAGATGCAGTCACTACACTATTAAGATGAAAACACAGTCCTGGTCAGGTGGCTCAGTTGCTTGGAGCATTGTCCCATATACCAGGTTGTGAGTTCAATTCCCAGTCAGAGCACATACCTAGGTTTCAGGTTCTATCCCAAGTTGGGGCATGTAAAGGAGGCAACTAATCAAGGTTTCTCTCTCTCTCCCTTCCCCTTTCCCGTCCTCTCTCTAAAAGCAGTAAAAACATATCCTAAGGTCAGAATTTAAAAAAAAAATAGAAAATTCGGCACACTAACTAGTCCACCAGGTGTAATCTCAAGATAAAGGAAGTATGTCAACGTATTAACAGAGGCTGAGTGAAAGGATTATGGTTAGTTATTCCTGCTTCCTGACATTCTCATTAACTTCCAAATGTCCTGTAGTGAATCAGTCTTAGTGACATATGACTGACAACCCCTCCAGGGGAGGTGGTGGGGACAGGCCTCCAGGTTCACCCCAACACCAATAAGTAGAACAAGTCACTGTTTCTCTCTCTCTAAAGTCAATTAAAAATAAATTTTAAAACATTTTTTAAAAATAAATTAAGCAATGGGTAGATGGAAAATGTCACCTCCCTAAAAAAAAAAAAAAAAAATAAGGCAATCTGTAAGAGTTGAGAAACTGTCCCCATTCTTCCCCGAAAGGTCTAAGATTCTGGCCGCCTCCTGTCTGATCCCCCAGGTGCAACACTCTGCTCTCTGCTTCCATCTACGGCAGAGTTCCTCCAGGTAGATTGTGATGGCATCAGACCCTGGGGCCAGGCTCCCTGGTCGGCTCCCGCTCAGCCACATCTCTACCAGGAAGGGTGAGGGGAGAGGGGATGTAGTTGGGGAAATTTTCCAGGTTGGTGTTCAAGAAGAGGAGATGCTCAACTGTCTCCACTGGGAGAGGGGAACTGTTCTCCACGACGGTGGGGCTATCCAGGGAGGCCAAGACACTCCCAGAGGCGGCGCTGGTAGCGGGACAGGACAGATAGATGGCGGCCAGTCTTGCCAGGGCTGGCCAGACTTCCCACCTCTTCTCCCAGTACGCCAGGGGGTCCTCCTGGGTGCCAACTGTCTTGTTCTCATGCAGGTACTTCCTGACAATGACTGTGGCCAGGTGGTTCTCAGTGGAGAGCGAGGCTCCACTCCTCTGGGACGCCAGCAGCCCTACACTCTCCAGCTGCTCCAGCAAGCTCTTCTCCTTCTGGCCTAGCAGCGAACACCCAGGGCTGCTGCTTCTCTGCACAGAGTCCTTGTGGCCCTTGGCTATTCTGCCACTCTGGGTGGTGTCCACACTCACAGTCTTGGAGCTCTGCAGGATGGGTGAGGGAGATAAGGAGTATTCGGACACCATAATCTCCTTCACCTTGTAAACAAGAACTTGCTTCCAGTGGTCGATGTCGGCCCCCACGGGCAGGATGGCCTCGAGCTGGCCCTTGAAGCGGGGGTCCAGCAGAGTTGCGAGCACGAACTCCTCGCGGTGGAAAAGCTCACTGAGCTGGTAGTCTGTGGAGAGCTGCAGGGCCAAGCCCCTGGCCAGCCGGACGGCTGCACCTGTCTCCCCACCACCCTGCTCCTCAAAGTGTGCCTGAACCTGCTCCAAGAAGATATGCAGGTAGCGCAGCTGCGGCAGCACCTGGCTTAAAGAAGCCTGCGGTGCGCTCGCCTCCTGGACCACCATCTGGAAGGGCCGCAGGAGCATGACCAGACTGTCTGTCAGGCTCCAAAACATGGCTGACAGGCCCATCCCGGCCTTCCCCAGCTGGTGTTTCTCTTCATACTCCTGCAGCGGCTGCTGCTGCTCCACCAGCCACTCCATCAGGTGGTAGGCAGAGACCCAGTGGTCCGAGCGCTCCCAGAAGGGCTGATGGGTTGGGAGGCCGCATTGCCGCTGCAGCTGCATGAGGAGCCGCCGGGCCTCTGCAGAGCCTTGGAAGTGGCTGCAGATGGCCCTGGCTGTGCTCAGAATGATCTGGACACTGTGATGGTGATGCAGAAAGTTTCTCACCACAGAATTGAGGCAGTGGGCAAAGCAAGGGATGTGGGTGTAGCCCTCCATTGTCACTGTGGGCTCCAGGCTGGGAGAGCCGCTCGATACCAAGAAGCCTGGTTGCAGAGAGCCATGGCCCAGCCACAGGCTGACCTGCTCCCGCAGCTCCCGCTGACTATCCTCCGTGGTGCTCTCCAGGGGCAGGCCTCGGACCCAGAGCACTGCTTGCTTCCTTGGGCTCCCTGATACCTCCTGCCAGCTACCGCGCTGTATCACCCCCCAGTGGGCAGTGACGGCCACGTAGTCCTCCGTGACCACCTCCTGGGCTGCCGTGGACATGGTGAGGTGGATGCGGCTGCCTTTGGCCCGCTGCATCTCCTGACACACCTGCTCGCCCATCACCTCATGGAGCAGAGGCAAAGCTTCATTGGAGAAGAGGGCTGGAGATGGCAGATGGTAGTCAGGGTCAACCTGGGCCATAAACCTCCTGAAGGGCGGGGACGAAAGGAAGGAGAGCGGCAGTGCCAAACTGCAGAGCAACTCCGTAATGCTCCTGTTCCAGGCCTGGGAGCAGGGTTGGCTGGGAGCACATGGGCCCTCTTGATCCCGCCCAGCAGCCACTGGGGGAGCAGTGGGTTCATCTTTGATGGGAGTAGGCAGAGGTGGTGGAGCCAGTAACAGCTGCTCACGCCTCCTTGGGGCCAACTGCCCATCATTATCTTCTGATGGCGAGCCACTTGGGCAGTGTCCTGAAGCTGAGATGCCCTCCTGGACAAGGCTGGGGGCACCTGCAGGCAAGCGCTTATGTGTCCCCACTGCCCCTGCCCTGCCTGAGCTGGCTGTAACTGCCCTTCTTTCCCTCTCCAGCCCATGCTTAATGCTGGTGCGACACAGATTACAGCTGACATGGCACATGTTCTCACAGTCAGGGGTAAAGAGCCGTCTGACATCCAGTGTGAGCTTCTGACCTGTGGTGTCCTGAGGGCCTGGGGAATGTCCTGGAGAAGCCCAGCCCTTGGTCTCTTTTCTAGTTCTGACGGGCTTCTTCGGGAAGGGTGGCTTCTGGGAGCTCAGCACGGATGACTTCTCCCCCACACGAGGAAGCAAATGCCTCTTCTTCCACTTCTTGAGGCGTCGCATCTCTCTGTCCAGACGGGCTATGAGGATGTCAGCTTGCCTTGTCTCCTCACTCTCACTAGGCTGGCCCACCTCTGACTTGTCCAGACTGGTTGCCGGCACCTGCACTGGAGTGGGAGGGGCCGGGCCAGAGCTGAGCACGGGGTCTCCCAAGCCCGTTCCCGCTGGCTGCCTCACGTCTCTCCAGCCACGTGCCTTGTGCTTGGACATCTTCTTTTCAGGCTGCACACAGGGCTCCTGCCCAAGCACAGATTTCAGGACACATGGTTCAGAGTCTCCCTTTGGCTTATTCTGCCCTGGGCTGGCCTGGCTCTTTGCATGGGGGGCAGCTGAGTAAAAACCAGGCCTCCACAGGGAGCAGGCTCTTCTCTTCCTGCTACAGATGCGTGGGCCCAGGGCACCTTCCTCCTTCTCCTCCAGGAAAACTTGGTCAGGTGAGGGGATGGAAGAGCCCCTTGGGAGAGGGTGGGGTCTCTTCCTTTGGGAGAGCAGATCCCTCTTACTCCCCTTTTGGGATCCAGAGAGTGTGATCTTCCTGGGGCCACTGTTGGCCTTCTCCTCTATGTCTACAAGTTCCACTTTGACCTCAGCCTCTGGCAGGTCTCCCTGGGCACCCCTGCCATGTCCACAAGAGGTACTGGTAGCTCTGGTGTTGAAGTTGGAGCCAGGAGAAGTCACTGTGGCAGCTGCACTCTGAGGTCTGGTCATGGGGGAGACAAATCCTGAGGGTACATGTCTCTTGGGGAGCTTTTTGATTTTTTCTACTTCCAACATGCTTGGGAACTTGGGGCAATGAGAAGATGGGCCCAGGCTGCAAAGATAAAAAGAATGGCTCTCAGCTGCCCTACTTGACCTTGGGGTACACTGAGGGGAAAGGCGGGGCCCAGAGAGGAGAGAAGACAGCAGAGGACAAAAGGCGCAGGCAGTTTATATAAAATTGTCCCAAGACAACACTCTTAAGACCTCCTTGGTGAAGTCTGCCATTCAACTCCTAGACCCAAAGGAGCAGCCCTCAGCGGAAATCCCCACAGCCCTGCGCACATTAGTGCTTTCTGTGTCCATCTTCTTTGCCAAATTGACTGGTGTTTCTCTTTTTTCTCTCAGTGTTTATCGAGAACCTAGTGCGCACTTGGCAATTCTTCTGAGTGGTGGATAGAGTATACAGGAGGCAAGGCCCCTGCATGCTTGCAGCTTCCAGGCTGGCAGGAGGGACAGACGTGAATAAGTGTCACTCAGACAGGTAGAACCAGAGCAGCAGTGCAGGTATGAAAGAGCAGGCGCAAGGCTGGGAGACCCCAGGGAGGGGACTGACCTCACCAAGGAGTCAAGCAGGTTTACTCTGGAAGACACGCAGGCACTAGACACTATGAGCGCAAGCCAGGAGGGGGCAGACCCTGCCGGCCTGCATCCAGATCACCTGGCTGTATCTGGCACACCGTGGGGCACCAGGAACAGGTCATATAGCTCAGCATTCAGAAGTAATGCAGCCTGAGGTTTCCTAGGTCAGAGGCCTGGCTCAGATCCTTTGACATTCCTTCTCTCGAAGTCAGCCTCCGGCAGAGAATACAGGATGGGGTAGCTCCTACTGCCAGTGACTCCAGCCCCTCAGTGTCCCTTTGTTCTCCTCTCTGTCAAAGGCCCTCCTGAAGGGCTGGTTATACTTTGTCATCTCCCATTCTTCTCAAAACCCTCTCCTCTCTGGCTCTGGCTCCCAACGCTCCCAGTCACTGCTCTTGCCAAGGCCCCTAGACACCCCAATGGAGTTCTGGGCCACACCTGAAGCACCTGCCTGCGGCCTCCGTTTGGAAGGCTGTTTCCTCGTGGCCCTGGGACACCACATTTTCTTGGTTTTCCTTTCACTTGCGCCTCCTCTCTAGTTTGTCTTGTCCTTCTTCCTCTGCCTGTCCCTTAATGACGTTCCCTGAGGTTCCTTCATAATCTCCCCTTTCATTCTACGCCATCTCCCAGGATGGCTGCACCTTCTCCCCAACTGGGACTGCGCTTACACCCCACCGACTGCCCGGCCTCTCTCTGGCTCACCTGTTTTCCTACAGCCAACTCAAATAGACAGCTGTTCGTCCACATGCTCAGACCCCTAACCTAGGCATAATCCTTAATTCATTCAGTTTCCTGGAGATTAGGTCAAATTCAGGGCTCTCACAAGGAAAGAGACATAAGGAAGTAAGAGAAGTACGGAAAGAGAAGAAAATGAAAGGGCCTAGTGACCCAAGATGTGTTTCCTCAAGAGAAGGTTCCGAGGAAGACGGCTTAGGAATCCCACCACAGACTTCAGGAAGGGAGTAGTCTTCCTCTCTTCAGACCAGAAGACGACATTGGCTACACAAGATTTTATATTTAAACCAGTATGCTCTGACACTGAGTGACATTAAATGTTAAGGACCCCCAGGGAGGGCAGGACTGCCCCTGCAGGTGAGAAGCCCTCAGAGGAGGCTCACGTGAGACTCGGCCCAGGGAGGAATGTGGGCAGCACGATACTGACGGGCTCCTTCTAGCGGGAGGTCCTCAGAAGGACCGAGAGGCACTGACCTCACGCCCACTGTGCAAGAACTCGGTCAGTCACCACCATGCTGTAGAAGGGCTAAAGACGAAAACAAAATGCAAGACACTTTCCTGGTCCCAGAAGAAGTGCCCTATGACATAAGAACTAGAAGGGACTTACCTCAGTTCCTATTTGATGACAGAAGAAATGGAAACCTAGAGTGGTAACGTGACAGTCAGCAGCAGAGCGGAACAGCAGAGCTGGCACCGTGTACAGAAGCGGCCTGCAGGCATCCTCGCTACCAAGAAGACAGAACCACGTACCGAAGCCAGGTCTGCGCGACCTGCCTTGACTGGCGATGGCAGAGAAAGGGGAAGAAACTGGGTGTTAGGGCTGCGGCCTGGGTCATACCAATCCCATTCTGTTCCCCCCTTAGCTGTGTCCCCTCAGCATGTCAGTATTCTGCAGATACTCTTGATCTATTCAACCAGTTAAGAAAAATTCATCAAGTATCTGCCATGAGTCAGCACTGTGCCCTAGGGATACGGATAGAGGGTAAATGCCCGGCTAGCACGCAGGGCTCAGGATGAGAAGACACCCTGGCACCAGGCCCATGGCACTGGAGCAAGGCAGGCAGCAGGAGGCACAGTGGATGCCAGGCCTCAGGGTAACCTCGAGGTCAATCATGCCCATGACAGTGGAGTTTGGTTTCTGTCTTATAAGGGGTGACTTACCTGAGGCCACTGCTCTGGGGTCCTTAAAGACTCCCGACAGACCACCCAGGTGGGTCTGGGACCTTGTGCAGTTACTGGCTGCAGCAGTGATCGCCCTCCTCTCCCAGTGAAGCACATCAGGACGGCCGTGAGGCTGATGCTACGGAGAGCCAGTGCTGACTTTCAATGAATATAAAATACAAAGTGTAGCTGTAGCTGGGCAACCCAGGTGGCTGGGGCAGCGTCCCTTGCACCAAAAGGTTGCAGGTTTGATACTCCATCAGGACACCCACCTGGGTTGCAGGTTTGATCTGCGGTCAGGGTGCATGCAGGAGGTAACCTATCATTGTTCCTCCCTCACATCAATCTTTATCTCTTTTCCTTTCCCTTTTTCAAAAATCAATAAACACTCTCAGGTAAAGATTAAAAATATATACATAAAATTCAAAAGAAAATCATCCACAAACTCCCACTCTTTATCAGTAAGAAGTTACTGCGATATTTCTCAAAACAGACGACAAACGCCTATCTGAGGACAACTACAAGATGGAGACTCGCAGGCTGCACACGTGCAGCTGTCAGAAGGGCACTGCATGGGGCCCAGCTGGCAGGCACGACCCTGTGAAGCAGGAGGTGAGGAGGTCCGGAGCAGGTAATGGCACAGAGACGGGAGGGCAGGGGGCAGTGTGAAGAGCTATTCAGGAGGCAGGTTCTGCTTGAGTTGAGACGCGGAGGACAAGGAAGGGACACAGAGGGAGGCCCTAGTGATCCCATTTCCTAATGGAGTTCAGTTTTAGAGATGTTGATTTTAAGGTTCTTCTGTAACAAATCTGTGACAGACACATGGGTCAGGGGGTAGAGGTCCGAGCCAAAGACACAGATCCATGTAAAAGTGTCCTTAGAAACTGAGGAGAAATGCCAGAGGGAGAAGAGTGAAGGGTGGTTGCCCAGGCAACACCAACATTGTAGAGAGGGTAGAGGATGAGCTGACTTCAAAGATGGCTGACAAGCAAAGGAAGGAGACAGAAAAACATGAAGTGATGTTAGGAAAGCCAAGAGATTTTTCCAGAACGGATAGGCAGGGTCAAAGTTCACTTCAGTGGATGAAGAAGGTGAAGCCCAGGGCTGTGCCATGAAAAGTGGGGGAGGCAGGTACTTGCAAGGCCAAGGGTAGGTGGGAAGGGAGGGTGGGGTTTTGGGATGGGAGAGAAAAGGCTTAGTGTGTCTCTGAACCGAGAAACAGTGCCGTGGAAAGGAGACAGGAAGGACGATGGCAGGAGCTTCCCCAGGGAAGGGATCCAGAGCACCAGTGGCGGGTGTTCACCCCTGGAGACAAGAACCTACTTCTCATGGCAGAGCAAAGATGGAAGGACAGCTATGGTGGCAGCAAGTCCTTGAGTGTGGGTAGGAGAAGGCACTGGGGCAGTGTACGCGCAGGGGCATAGATCCCTGGGGGAGCCACGTCCTTGTAGAAGCAGTGACCTGCAGGCAAGCCTGGGCCTGGCGGGGTGCCGTGGGAGGCTGCGTGGATTAGAGACTCCTGACCACGCTGAAGGGCCTGTTCGCACGTGCTGGCCAGAAGGAAAGGGGCCGCTTTTCCTTTTCCCTTGTGCCTGCTGCACCCCAGCGCCCTGTGCAGAGCGCAGTCCAGCCCGGGCATCTGGTAAATATGCCAGACCTTTCCCTGGGCTTTGTCTCTGCCCAGTCCCACGGGGGCCCCCTCCCGTCAGCTCCTGCACTGGGGGAGAGGCACGTGTCTATCCCCCGGCCCCAGAGGATTCCAAAGCACTGACTGGGCCCCCGAGTCCTCGGCTTCTCATCCCCCAGCCACGCACCTGGGAGGTGATGGACAGACGGTGAGGAAAAGGATGGGAGGTGTGTGTGGAAGGCAGCCTGGAGCGAGCCACTATATAGTATGGGGGTCTGTCCCACGTGCAAATTTGGCTACGTGCGAATCCTCAGGGAAATGTTTTACGTAGTAATCGTGCATCATTAGAGTTCACATTAAGCAAAAGTGACACGAAACGAGATCCGTTTTAAACTACACACCAGCCGGAAGTCGAATCCTTCGCTCTCTTCCGCGAGGCTTGCTTTCCATAAAGGACTGAGAGGATGAAGACCAGAGCCAGCCTAGGTGGGTCTGGGGCCACCAGCTGGGACCGTGCGCTAGGGCCTCTGGTTTCCTCGACTACACCAGAGGGATAAAGGCACCCCCCTCCTGGGCCTCTTAAGGGCTGAGTTAGTGATATCTAATAACAGAGTGAGTGATAGATACGGGCCGCTGTCCTGTACCTTCTGGCCTCCCCCCACGTGTTTTAGTCACCGGAAAAGGGAAGCCAGGCTCGGAGGTGGCCGCCTGCGTCGCCGGTGGGCGGGGCGGGCCTGGACAAGATGCCTCCGCCCCCCCCCCCCCCCCCGCCCCGCCTCGGCGTGGTTCTGTGAAGTGGGACCACGACTCCCTTTCCCCGGCTTACCTCGGGCCAGGGGTTCGGGATTTGGCCAGCCGCCCGATAACACCGGGCTGGCGAAGCTGCGAAGCCGGGCGCAGTTCCCGATGCAGCCCACCACGCCACCGCAGCCCGCACTGCGGAGCAGCCGCCCGCGCCCACCCACCCGAACGGTCCGTAGAGGCCGAAGGGGCTTCAGCTTCCGGGGCATGCTAGGGGCTACTTCCGGGAGTGACCGCCCACCAACACCTTTGCCCGCGGTAGGGCCTTTTCCCAGCCGACAGCCAGTACCCAGAGCGCAGGTGCGGGCGGCTGCGGCCGGAAGTGGTGGGGTGGCACCGCCTCCTCGCCGGAAGTAGCGCGCTGCTCTCACCGTAACCTGGATTCTTAATATGCTGTAGTTTACTGCCGCTAGTTAGTGGTGTGGCCTTGAAGAACGCAGTCACGCGTTCCTGGCCGACGGTGGCCCAGTCTTCCTCCTCTACTAACCTGTTCACAAGGCGCTTTCCATTCTGGGCTCTGCACCGTGAGCGTCTGCCCCAGTGCGACCCGGGTCTCATGCGCACGTGCAGGCAGAAGTGACTGCGATGGTAGTGATCCACTTGTCGGGGGTCTCTTCCTGGCTCGAGGACTCACCCAGCATTTCAGCAAACTCACCCGGGTGTCCCCGGGATAAATTTCCACTGCCCGGTGACGCCGCGAAGGTCGGACGTTCGTGAACGTCTGTGACCGTGTCCACTGGGCGCTCCGGCACCTCCCCACACTGAATCGTCCAGGGTGCCAAAAGGGTCGCGTCCCCTGGGCTGCGCAGAGAGTGCCCCCTCTTCCACGTTGGTCCCACCTGGGCCCGACTCTCGGTTCACAGACTACCCAGAGCTTCCCGCTATTCTCGGGTGTGCTCTGTTGTCTCCATCTCTTTCCAGCGCACCTCCCCTGCCTCAAGCAAATCGACTCCGGGTGCAATTCATCAGCTTGAGCTAAAACGAGAACCCCTGCAACGAAAGTACACATCTTTACACTTTGTCAACGTTATTTTAAATCTGATTTGACTCTCCCCAAGCCTCAGACATGAGGTATTGGTTTCTCCGTTACACAGATGAGGACAGACTTAGTTGCACAGCGTGTTAAAGGAGATGAGAGGAGCCGCGGATGATTTTAAAGTTGGGTTGATACACAGAGGGCCCTATATAGTGGACTCAGAGCTGGTCTCTTCACACTGTTAACCCAGAGGCACTCTAGATCCAGAAGCGATTTGATTGTGAAACGAGGACACACAAGATAATAAACAGGAAAAAAAACAACAAACCCATTATACACAAAGAGAATTCAGTAAAGTAGCTGGGGTTAATAATAATATATAGAAATCAAAATCCTCCACACACCCAAACAACCACCATTTAGAAATATAAAGGGAAGAAAGTTTACATTTTACTAGAAATAAAAAAGATTAAACATCCTGGGAAAAGCTTTCCAAGAAACGTACAAAATTAATGTAAAAAAAATGTAAACCTTTACACATCACTAAGGACTACAAAAAGAATACCTGAACAAATAAAAAGGCATATCATATTCAGGGTTAGGAAGACTTAATATCTTACAGATATTAGTTATCTCTAAAATAATATACAATTTTAATTAAATTCCGGTAACAATTCTAACGAGCTTTCTCTGAACAGAAGTTCGGAAGGAATAATAAACAAGCAAGAATAGCTTAGAAAATTCGAACAAAGAGTGGTAATGGTTAGAGGTAGGTAGGAACAAATCCTACAAGATATAAAAATATATGTGAAGTTACTGCAGTTGAGACACCGGTGCACTGTATTAAAGATTAGATTAATGGAATGCAATAAGAGGTCTAAAAACAAGCCCAGTGCATTAAAAAAAAATCATGGTAATCCATAGGACACCACATTATGAATAATATTATGAATAATAAACTTAATGTACTGATATGAACTGATTTTTCAAGGTATAACATCAGTACAAAAAAAAGGTAGAGAACAGTGCAGGTTTTATGTGTTTAAAAAAAAAGAATACACCTCTAGCCCCGGCTGGAGTAGCTCAGTGGATTGAGCGTGGGCCTGCGGACCAAAGGGTCGCCAGTTCGATTCCCAGTCAGGACACATGCCTGGGTTGCAGACCAGGTCCCCCATAGGTGGCATGGGAGAGGCAACCACACATTGATGTTTCTCTCCTTCTCTTTCTTCCTCCCTTCCCCTCTCTCTAAATATAAATAAATAAAATCTTAAAAAAACTCCATTAAAAAAAAAGAATACACCTCTATATAAGTATATGTAAGAATAATTAACATATTGTTGATTGAAATATATGTATGAGAATGCATGTGCTTGCTCCTGTTTCTGATGTTGAAGTCTCAGACAAGACAACAAACAAGGACAGTAACAGCGACTCCGGGGAGGAGCTGGCCTGTTGAGGGGTCGAAGAGGAGACTTTTCACTGCCAACTCATTTATACCCATTGAATTTTATTTCACAGGAATGTACAACTCTACCCAAACTGTAATTTCAAAATTTTTTCACGTTTACTTTACCCTGAGAACTTTAGAACCAGCATATCTATTCTAGTACCCATCCCCTCTCCTCCCCGTCGCCCTACCTCCCCTGCAAAGCGTAGTGTTTTTACTGAGGGGACACTACCGCTATAGATGATGTCAGGAACATCTGACACCAAGCAGGGCTACAGATACATCAACAGGCCCCAGGCGTTTTCCGTGGCACTTATTTCCCAGGTCCTGTTGCAAATATCAAAGCACTCAGGGTGCTCGTCTTTCTTTTCCCCAAGTTGGACCAGCGTGGTGTCCATGATGGGAATGAGAAAAGACAAAGGACGCCAAGATCCTGGCAGAGCGAGATGGGGCATGGAGCTGAAGAGTTAATATGTAAAAGCAATGTGATTAATAGCAGGTATTTATTGACAAGCCAGGCACTTGAGTCCATTCTCTCAGCTCATATATGCAACCTCTGTAAAGCCAGCATTATTGTTGTTGTTGTTATTATTATTATTTTATACTAACTCAGCAATAAAACTGAAGATCAGAAAGATAAGGTAACTTTCAATCAACTGCTGATCAGTGGAGCTGCAACTTGAACCCAGGCAGCCCAGTTGTCAGTTCTGCACTCTCAACCTCCAAGCTGAGCTGAGCTGCTCTGATGGGGGGAATGATCTGGGAGAGAGATAAGAGACAAAAATGACCTGGGCAGAAAGAAAAAAGAGACAAATATGTTTGCCGAATCAACAGCTGTGGATCAAGAGCACGGCTGTTGCACCTGGTGTCACAATTGATCAAGGTTTCAGCCTCTTCAGTGGCCCTTTGGGGCCCAGCACCCCCACACACACACACTCCCCGTTGCCTGAGGCAGAGAATAGACAGGTAGAGAAACCCACTGTCCACTCTGGCTGGTGTGGCTCAGTGGATTGAGTGCCGGCCTGCAAACCAAAGGGTCACTGGTTCAATTCCCAGTTTGGGCCACATGCCTGGGTTGGAGTGTGTGATCGATGTTTCTCTCCCTCTATTTCTCACTCCTTTCCCTCTCTAAACTTTAAGAAAACCACCATCCTCGTGCCCCCCAGGTCTTTGTCAGGGGGGCAGAAGGCTGACCTTTTCAGTAGAGAGGAGCTTTGCTGCCATCATGGCCCTTGGCCCTGAGGGTAGGGAGCGGAGGGGGGGGTGAGGGGGAGTGTTGTGGATTTCTGAGAATATCCACGCCAACCATATCCACTACCCTCTTTCAGGGAAGATATCTACAGGGTAAGCTCAAACTTCTACCTGGCTAGGTGTGACAACAGAGCTCCTGTTTCAGAACAGACGGTCAGGGGGTGGTGTGGTGCGACTGATATACTATTATCGAATAGACCTACCCTTGTGCTCCGGGGGTCCCCCCACCCATACTAGATTCGCCTTGCCCGCTGGCAGGGAAAGACATCTCTCAGTGCCAGAAATTGGTGAGAAGGAAAGGGATTATTTATTTAAAGGGTTATACAAACTTAAGAGTAATGACTTAATGTCTTCATTGAGATCCCAAAGTCCTTTAGAACACCCACAAATGCATACAGTCCTTCCTTCCCCCTCTGCCCAGTCTGGAGCACCGTATCTCAGGGAAAGTAGAAGTCCGTGGCTCAGGCAGCCCCTCAGTTCTAGGACCATCAGCTGTGTCGCTGCCATGTTCTACAGTTAATCCAAACACACGTGGCACCTTCTCCTGGTGCACCAGCGAGTCCTTTCACCCCTTTCCTTCCAGGCAAAGTCTCTTCTGCTTCCTAAGCCACATGGCAAAAAGACAGCACCCTAAAGCCGTGCGGTTCTTCTCTGCCCAAGCTGTGTGGTCCCAAAAAGACCCAGCATGGCTGCCGCACCTGAATTTAAATCCCAGTGCCAGTCTTCCTCTGCCTCACCATTTCTGACTCCTCCCACAATCGGCCACACCTGCCAGCATTCCCATATTTTTCTACCTTTACTGGGCTGCCATAGTAAGTCCGGGCAGGTGTGGCCCTGTGGTGTGGAGCCAATCATCTCCAAGCTCTTACGCAGGCTCTGTAACCAGGGGAGTTGCCTCCCACTTACATCCTGGGTTGAAGTCACTCCCATCCCCCTGGCTCAAAAGCGTGGCCACAGCTGTTTAACATATCCATGAAACCAGTTAAAGGTTTGAGATATGTTAAATGACCGTTCTACAGGTTATCTGCAAAACTGTTGCTATTCAAAACAACTCTCAATGGCCCTGCTCCATGTGTCCCATCCCCCAGCTCAGATTTGTGGGGGTGAGGACATCCTATATATATATATTTTTTTCTAATATTTCCTGGACACCAAGTTCTGGATGCTGTTACAAACCCCTATTTGGGGGTCCCCCTCGGCTGCACCCTGTTGCACTCTGTCCCTCACCTAGCCTTCAATGAGCCTCTAGCTTCTTGCTGGACCACCTGGTATTGGGATTAGAGTGTGTTCAGACAGCCAGCAGTCCCCTAAACCTGGGGTGCTTCCACCTCCCCAGGGTATGGTCCAGGTCAGAAGCTCCAGGCCTGCTGGGAAAGGCACACAGGGCACCTGGCACGCAGGATACCAGCCTTCATCAGGACTTCCCAGCCTCTTTCACAGGGGCTCTGGGTTGACAAACAGATTAAGTTTTTAGCAATCAAGGAGTCAAATCTACAGTCGTGGTTCCCCATGTTGGGGGGACCTGGCCCACCAGGGAACATTTTTCCACGGCTGGAGACCTACATGGTTGTCACAAATGGGAGCAGGGAGAGGGGTTCCATGGGCACCTGGTGGGTAGAGCTCAGGGTGCTGCTAAATATCCTGCAACGCTCAGGACAGTGCCCTGGGCCCCCCACGAGGAATTACCCAGCCCCAACTGTTGATTGTGCCGAGGCTGGGAAACCCTACCTGGGGGGTTTCAGCTAGCACAAGAACTCTTAGGAAACGTGTTTAAATGCAAAATCTCAAGTCCAGACTGTGACATTCTAGTCCACAGGGTCTGGAGTGGGTACCAGGAATCTGCATTTTCAAGCAGCCCAGGTAATCCTAGTACAGGCGGGCCGTACTCCACCCTGAGAAATGCCACTGCCTGATCCCAGAAGGTTGGTCCCCAAGGCAGGGTAGGCCTAACAGCCCCCTGGGGCGCTTAGGCACAGCCTGGGATTCTTGCTCCACCCCCAGAGGAGATTCTGTCCTAATGGACCTGGTCCCAGAATTCTATGGGCTTGTTTTGTTCTGAGTGATTCTCATGTAGGTTTGTTAACACGCAGCGAGGGCTGTGAGCATAGACTTTGGTCATCTGTCCTCACTTTTCTGGTGTCACAAGTCAAGCACAACTGTGGGGGTTGTCAACTGACTTTGTTCCTGGAAACCCCGAGGTTTATAAACAAAGGTCACTTCCAGCACGTAGAGGTCATTGTTGGAGCGACGGTAACCACCCCCACCGATTTCACCCCCTCCTTCTCACAGTTCCACTGTTATCAATGACCCTATTTCTGATCCAAAATTCACCAAAGGGCCTCGGTCAGGGGCTTCATCAAGGAGGGTGACACTGTGGTGTAATCTGCACATCTGTTCCCCTCACCATTGAGAGTCCGGGCTGGTGGATGTCCCTGTTACAGATGGGGACTTGCCAGGTCTATCAGGACGCTGAGGTGGGAAAGGTCAGAGAAGGCTGCTGGGAAGCCTGACATCAGAGCACCAGGCTGGCAGCTGGCAAGGCACCTTGCTCTCTGGCCTTCGGCTTTCGCAGGCAGTGCCTGGCACCTATCTAACTGTTCGGTAAGCAGCAGCTGTGGTTGCTGTTGTCACCTACCCTTGAAGGAAATTCATCCAGGCTTTGGAACTGTCCCTGCTCCCCACTAACAGCCACGGCTCTAAGGTCACTAAAGCCTCAGGACCTGTAATAGGCTTCCCTGGTGGCAAGAACTGGTCTCTGGGTTTCCATTCTGCGTGCAGGTGCTGCCCTCTGCTGGCCACCCTGTGTGTGTGCAGCTTAGCTTATCCGTATTCCGCCTTCTCCAGCGTTGATTGATTCCAGCCTTTTCTCATCCTGGTCACCTTAGCTCTTAAGTAGACCTTCAATCTGCCCACTCATCCTCACCACCTGTCACCTGGGGCCCTATCACCAGGCTCCTGTCCATTATGCACCCTGCAGAGATCGATCTAGAAATCAGATTGGGGCATGTCCCTCTGTCAGGCTTGCAAACCTTTTTGTGGCTTCACATCACCCTTTGGGTGGACCCCAGCTCCTTGTCAGACCCTCAGCAGTCCAGTCCCTCCTCTGTGCACCTCCCCACCCCAAACTTCGTGTGACTTTGTGTGGCCTTGAAGTGCCAGTTCCTTCTGTTCGCTGTCCCCCCGCCCCAGGCAGGCAGTGGACCCTCTCCGAGGCCAGGTGCGGAGCAGGCAGAGTCAGGCCCTCGGGTATTTGCAATGAGGCAGGCTACACTAGAGAGGTTGGGGACCTGCTTTATTGCCCAGTCCAGGAGCTGTTTGCTCTGTAATCAGGGGCACAGGTGAGTGGTGGTCGAAGTTCCACCTGAGCCAGGCCTGCCTCCTCTTCCTCCTGCTTCTGGTAGAATCCTGGACAGCTGCCCTTTCCTTCAGGTCTCAGGAAAATGTGGCTCCGTGTTCATGTCCCAGAGCTGCAGCTCTGAGCAGCTGCCGGTCCCCCTTCTTGCCCCCGCACTGGAGACCTGGGAATCAGGTGGGCAGGGGAGGGGCGGCCAGCAAACTTGGCCTCAGCCAGGAGTCTGCCACCGAACAGTGATTTCCTGCCACTCAAGAGTCACTAGACATGTACTGTGTTTTCTGTACAACCCCCACACAACACCCCCACTCCAGGAGGGCCACGGAGGCCAGGACAGGCAGGAAGTCCGAAAGGGAGACGGTGGGATGGCAAGGGGAGGCCCCAGCCTGACCGCTGAACAACAGGCCAAGCCCAGACCAAGAATCCGGGTGAGATGCCTTACATTCTACCACCAGTCCAAAAGCAGTGCCCACTAAGGGGGAAGAAGGCCAATCAAATAAATAGTCAATAAATAGGCGAGATTGGCTTCTTCCTCCAGGGAGGACACATGGCAGAGAGGGGACCCCAATTAGCTCTGGGACCAAGGGCAAGCATCCAAGACCTCAGCCTCTGCTCTCCCAGGAGGTGAGGGCAGGGGCCAGGGGTCCCGGGACCCCTCTGCCGGCACAGCCAGTCTGGTGCTGGCCTCAGAAGCCCACAGAGCCACCCACACCTTGCCTACACCTGTCTCTCTTCACCCTCCCCAGCTCAGGTGACCGACATACTGCTGTGAGGGGCCCGGGAACCTGCCCTCACTGAGTCCAGACCGTGGACAGGAGCTGCCTTGGGTGGGGGTGGAGGGGCAGCAGGAACGGGAGGAGAGTGGAACAGGATAGTCTGAGGGGTACGACGTTCTGAGTAGGCCAGTGACTTTATAACTATAAAGGGTAGTAAACACAAGTTTCTATCTGGACCCAAATTAGTATGTTTCTCGGTGTGAATGTTTCCCCATTACTTCAACATTTTCAGAAAATTAAAGAATTCCAAGAAAGGCCTTTGCCACACCAGGAAGGAGCTCTGTCCTTCACTTCCCAGGTGAGGAGGCCCTGGAGGCAGAGGGGCTTCCTGGGGCCACGCAGCAGAAAAGGGCAGAGCTGGTGACTGCTCCCCAACTCCCACCCAGGGCTTCTGCTCCAGCCTAGCCCCCTTCTCTGAAGGACACAGGGCCTTCCCTGGCCAGGTTCCGCTTTGTCAACTCCTGGCCAGGTCCTGCTTGGGAAGGGGCGGTGGGAGTGTAAGGGTGGGACCTCTAGGCTCCAGCCAAACGCAGCTCAGGCCGGATTGGCTGGGGAGGCTGGTACCTGCAGGAACCAGGCAGACCCTGGGGAGAGGGCACAGAGGGACCAGGACATAGCTGTGGGGATGGGGACAAAGGGGTCTTCAGGGACAGTGGAGCCAAGGTCATCCAGACAGCTGGGGCACCTGAAAAGCACATCACATAAAAGGGTCATTTCCTCGCTGTGGAGATCCCCTCTGTACCCCCTCCCCCCAACCTCTGCCCTGTCTCCCTCTGCCGTTCCTCAGCCTAGTCACTGCCTTCACACTCCTGGGCCCAGGCCTTCCTCTCTCTGGACAGGCTCTGTACCAGCCACACCCTCTGGGCCCTCCAGGGACACACCTCGAGGCCTTGGTTTGCCGTCCATCCTGGTGTCCAGCACAGAGCCTGGCAGGCAGGCAGTGGGTGCTCAACAGCTTTGGGTTTATTTGGGGTTTTTTTAGCTGAATAAATGAACACCTGAATCCAAATGCAAACTCTTACCACAGCCCTGCCTGTTCCCTGCCTCCTTGCCAGGCCCCTGCCCCACCCCCATCCAAGCCCCTGTCTGAGCCCCCGTACCTCGGCTGAAGCAGCAGCGGTCACTCCCAGAGGAAGCGCACGTACCAGATGGTCTCGTTCTTCAGCTGCGGCCCGAACAGGGGGTTCAGCTGGGCCAGGATGGCGATGAGCCAGCTGCCAGGGACAGCACAGTGAGGGTGAGCCCGCACATAGCAGAGACCTACCAGACGTGACTCATGCAAGGCGTGTGGCCACATGACCAGCCCACCTCCCAGCCGGCAGGTGGGCTGGGTCTGGGGTTTGTGGGTTTTGGTTTAGGTGAGGTTTGACTGGGTGTTCTGTAGATCTGTAAGATCCCTGAGCAGAGGCTGGACTCTGGGATGAGAGAAGAGGGGAGACGGCCTCCCGGGGCCCATTGGGAGCGACCCCCAGCCGGGCCCAAATACATCCCTGGCCTGGGCTGCCCCAGTGTGCACCTGGGAGCAGCGCCAGTCATCACCCCCTTTTAGGAGCAAGATGAAGGAACTACCCCAGTAGGAAGATCTGATGATAACTCCCTACTCCCAGGCCTCCCAGGACAGGGCCGTTCCTCGGGCCAGTGGGCTCTCCAGGGACCACCAGGAGGCTGCACATGTGGGGGGATGTCAGGCTCCGTCATCACGACTTTGTCTGCCCACAGAGCAGGCCCCCAGAACCCTGGAGGGGCACAGCTTTGCATGCCGCAGATAGCGGTACCAACGGAGCCTGGTGTGGTTTGGCAGGAGGGCTCCAGCTCTCCCACCTCTGAATCCCCACAGCAGCCGGTCCTTGGCCTGACGCCCGGGGCGCCGTCTGAAACTGCTGCCTGCTGATCACCGGCCTTACCCCACGTTCTGCTCTGTAATTATCATTTCTAGGCAGGGCATTTGCTTAAGTTGCCCCACCTTTCTGCCTGCAGGCCTCTGATCTGAGGCCCAGGTTCCCTTCCCATACGCTGAGTTGGTGTTTAATCCCCCAGACACCGCCCTCTGTCCTGGTCTCTGGGCCTTCCAACCGCAGCCCCTCGCAGCCCCTCCCTGGGAGAGACGAGGACATCCGTCAAGCCCCGAAAGACCAAGAAACAGCACAGAGAAAGGGCCCTGAAGATGCTCTGTCCAGGGAGAATTCTGGGAGTCATCACTATTTTTAACAAGTTTTATTTTTTTCTTAATAGGAGATAGAAATATTAAACATTATAGAAGGTAAAATTAGAATTGACTAATAGGAATAAATAGCTCATAATCTAATTAGATAAAACCGGGTTTAACTACGTAACAGGCACCAAATCTGAAATCAATCATGAATTCTTTTTTAAATGTGGGTATTAGCCTACATATTTGAAAAGTTTGGCAGTCCTGAGAAATATTCCAGTTACGTTCAAAAGACTCCTGTTATTTTTTTAAAATCAGCATTTCGCCCTGGCTGGTGTGGCTCGGTGGAATGAGCACCGGCCTGTAAACCCAAAGGTCGCTGGTTCAACTCCCGGTCAGGGCACGTGCCTGGGTTGCAGGCCAGGTCCCCAGCTGGGGGCATGCAAGAGGCAACTGATCAATGTATTTCTCATACATCAGTGTTTCTCTCCCTTTCTTTCTCCCTCCCTTCCCCTCTCTCTAAATAAATAAATAACCTGTTACCTGTCCTATCTTGATTGTTCTGAATTCAGAACACCCACCTACACCAAATTTAACCCATAAAAATGGGTCTGAGACCCAGGAAGATGTGAAGCCAGACAGGCCTCACACAGGCTCCAATGATCAGGAGGGAGGCCTCCCTGACACCAGAACGTGGACCTGCTCCTCAGTTTGGCAGGCAGGATGATCTAAACATGGAGCCTCAAAACACAGGACTGGAGATGGATGGAGGGGCGGGCTGCCTTTTTTTGTAAAGGGGGAGGGGCTATCCTGAATGGCAGTTTTAGAAAGAGACCATCTAGACATTGAGGACCTGGAAATGGATTCCCTCGCCTTGTCCAGGTTCTTGAATCCCTCAGAATGCTCTTTGATGTCCCCAGGGTCCCTTCTCAAGTTTAAAGATCGCCCATCTGGCAGCTGTCACTGGCGTGCATTATAAATATGGATTCCCAAGCGCACCGTGATTTAGCAGGTGGAGGGCACAGCCCTCGGAGGTGTAGCTCAGTCCCTCCAGGTGATTCTGATGCCAAGTCGGGCATGAAAAGCTCTGAGCCAGCCGCACTCACTCATTTCACAGATGAGCAAGTGGCAGCCTGTGGACGTCACGAAGCTCGTCCAGTGACCCCTTTAGAACCAGAACCCGGAGTTGCTGACTTCCAGCCCATGACTCTCTCTGCTATTCCAAACCTCCTCCTGTCCTGTGTTTTACAGACTCGGCCTTTCAGGAACCGAACCTGTCAACTTCGGGGACAGGGGCCAGGGCAGGGTGAGGGAGCAGAGGGAGGAAGGGAGAAGACAGGCACTGGCTGATTTTGAGCTGGGAAAGAGGTACTTACAAGAGGTAACAGCAGACAGCGGTGGCTACCAGCATGGTGATGATCACCCTGCAATGGGAGAGGGTGTCAGGTCAGGGCCACGGGTGGAACCGGCGCCCTCAGGAGGTCGGGCCAGGGCTGCAGAAGGAGCTCCTGGGGCCAGCCCCTTTCCTGTCGGCCTTCCCAGCACCATGGGAGCACAGGAGGCCAAGTTGTCCTCAAAGGGAAAATAAAAACGCTCAGTGTCACCTCACGGGGAGGCCAACCTTGACCACATCCAAGTCACAGTACAATCCGTTCCCTCCATCTCCTCCCTCTGTCACCCACTGGGTCTCCATCTAAGGCAGCCACATGGGGAAAAGACACTCACAGAAATGCATTTGCAGCAGCCCACCGTGGAGGGGTCTCTGCAATTCAAAACTCACTGGGCAAGGGGAAGGAACACCGGGCCAGAAGACAGGGCAACAAGCAGGAGACTGTGAGCCATTTCCGAGGCAGACGGAGTGGCTGGAATGAGCACAGGGACTGGCTACCTTGTGTCCACTCAGGCAACTGGAGACAGAAGCTTACAATGCAGCAGGGGAGATTTCAGTTAGACAGAAGGAAGAACTCACCAAGGTTTGCAGGAGAGGTGAGACACTAACATGGTTTACAAGGTGAAGCCAGGGTCCTGTGCCCTGCAGATCTTGAAGGGCTCCAGCGGCAACACGCGCATGTGCAAGAGGCCTCCAGCCAGAGCTAAACTGAATCCAAACCGGGCCCTAGGACTTCTGACCCACCGCACTTGAAGATTGCGCCAGAGAAATCAGCCCTTGATCCATCCTTTCAACATTACCAAGCACGGTGGGCCCGCCCTGTGCTGGGTACTGGGGTCTACAACAAACCCCTCTGGGGCCTGGAGGAACTTGTAATCAAGGGGGACAGCACTTGACAACTGGGGATAATACGAAGCGCAAATTGGTCAGGGGTGCAGCTGGAGCAGAAATCTGCTCGGGACCGCCGCAGGCCAGGGACACCGCCTGGAACATGATCCAACACCTAACACGACTCCCGCACCGTTAAGAGTATTATATGCGTGAGGCCATCATCACCATCATCCCCATTTTATCTGTGAAGAAAGGGAGGCTGGAGCGGGGGGTCACATTCGCTCTAGGTCACAGCCGGTGCGGTGTGAACCAATTGCACCCAGTGGCTAGCCACAGCTGTGATTGGCCGGAGGGGGTGACCCTCGACCATTGCCCGCGTCGGTCAGCTCTCAGCCTTTCTAAACAAGGCCTCTGCTTTTGGCCCCTACGGCCGGCCAGTTTCCGGCCGAACGGGAGGAGGAGCGGGCGCTGGGCATCTCATGCGCTCGCCCCGGGAGGGGACCGCTGGGAGGATGGGCCTGCGCGCGCGTCCCTTACCCGCGGTTGGGTCCTTTCGGCACGAACCAGGGCCCGGCGATGCCGATGAGGCCCCAGAACGTGGTGAAGATGATGACCGGGAGGGCGAAGGAGTGCGCCGTCATGGCGGGGCGCGGGACGCCCAGACCTGGGTGCAGGACCAGAGACAGATCTCGGGGACGCGCGGGTCCTGGACAGGCTGTGGGCGCCGAGCATGCGCAGCAGAAGCAGGCCGCCCAGGGGAGCGCGCTCCGCCCGCCCGATCGGTGCAGGCGCGCGCTCGCGCATCCTCAGGAGAGAGGGGCAAGGGCGAGCTTTCCAGGGAGCCAGAGGTAGCTAGCTTTGGTGACCTTCTCCAGTTTCCTAGTTTGGCTAAAATAATTTACAGAGCAGAGGCCTGTGTCGAAATAAACTCTGCTTTATTCAAATAGCAAAACGCTGAGCACCAATCGTGGTTTTATAAATCTAATTTGCACATCTTTGAAACCAGAAGCAAAGAGGACATCCTGGGCCACCCTTCCCCACTTCCCGAGTGTCCTCGGCTGACAGACACCTGGAGGAGGGACCTGACCAATTTTCACACTGTCCTGCTAAACACGCAGGCCAGGAGCCCAACCTGGGCTTGAGAGGGAAGCAATAGCCCTGGAGCATCACAGCTCTCTAAGTGCCTGGAGGTGTTGGGGGGTGGGCTGAGGTCCCTCGCTCCTCCTGCCTGGCCTCTATGGCTGTCACCAACGTGCCACTCCCAATGCTGGTTGCTCTGAAGGTCAATCATGGGCATGCTGGGTGGGGCAAATGCCAGGTTTGGGAACGTGGAGGTGCCCTGAAGATTCCAGGCAGGGAAGGAGGGTGGAGGCTTGGCCAGGCCTCTGGGCAAAGGCAGAGCACTTGCTCCTATTCCTAATGCCCTTCAGCTTGTTTTCTTGTGAAGCAAAAAGTGGAAGCCCCTCTAATGAGGTGGCAGTCAGGTAACCCAGCTGCTCTCTTGAAACAAAACAAGGCGGTGGCCAGGGCCACAGGCCTCCTGGAATGGCCTGAAGGCGCTCACTGAATTTCAACCCTGGGGTCCCGCACAAAACATGAGTCGTCCTCTTTGCTGTGAGCTAATACAGGGGAGCCAGAGCACGCCCGCGCCCCTGCAGACACGTGGGTAGTGCACGATAAACAGCATTTCCCAGGGGCCCAGCTTTCTCACAGGCTGGCATCAGAGGCTTGCTCAGAGCACAGATGTGGCGAGGCAGGGTGTGTGCCCCTACCTGGCCTCCACCCCAGCACCTGGAGCCTACGTGTGTTTGTGGGAACCCCACTCCCAAGGCAATGGCCACAGGACTAGACTTGGAGGCTGCGTCTCCCCAGCAGGAGCTGGAAGCAACGCAGATTCCACAGCTGAGGACCCCTGAGTCTGCCTCCCTCACACCCACCACCTTCTTTTTTCCATGGGAGCAAGTCAAACTGCTTGTTCCCACTGCCCAGAACTTGGCAGTCTCCCACCAGCTGAGACACCCTGATTCCAGAAGCAGCCCTGGTGCAAAGCGGAGGTGATGAATGTGATCCCCCTTTCCAGAAATCGTTAGTGGCTTCCCCATTATTCTCTGTGGAAGTCCATCTGGCTCCCTAAGAGCTGCTGGCTAATCCCTGTGGGTTCTTCAGCCTGCTTACCCCTCTCTACCCAGAAAGCGCCCTGAGGTCATGTGACACCAGCTGCTCAGGAGCTCAGTTAACCACCTTGGCCATAGATGCTATTGGACAAAGCGGTGGCTTTAACCCTCTTCTGAGGCACCACACTGAAATGAGTTTAAACATCCATCAGTGCTTGT
The DNA here is from genome assembly GCA_007922815.1 of Macrotus californicus. NCBI lineage: Eukaryota > Metazoa > Chordata > Mammalia > Chiroptera > Phyllostomidae > Macrotus > Macrotus californicus. Next base: position 18,462 of record VMDR010001542.1, on the reverse strand, counting down.
GAGCCTCCGAAAAAGGGAGGCACAGAAGTATGAACAGTAGGACCAGCCAACAAGTTACTGCCTGATACACAAAGCAACTAAACCTTACAGGCCAGCGGTGAGTAGAAGCCCACAGTCCCTCAGTGCCAGTGTCGCCCATGTCCCTCCTCCCAGCAGCGGGACCACAGGTCGTGTTTGCTTTGTAGGTTGTTCCATCTGGAAAATGAATCACTGTAGCTTGGGGGGAGGGGGGGAGGGAGGTGTAAGGAAGAGAAACTTAAGCAAGGAATAACTTTTATAATTCCGTGCCTTTCCCAATCTTTCCAGGGAAAACCCACAGTGTCAAAATAACCTCATTGTCCTTTTTCTCTCTTGTCTGTGGGGCAAACCCTCCAGGCTTGTCCAAGTGAAAATCGCAGGAGAGCTCCGGAGGGAAGTGGTCCTGTCACATGTATACTTCCAGCATCTCCCTCAACATATACCACAGATCACAAATGATAAAGGAACAACAGAATGTTTCTTTAAGGGAAGGACTCAGCACTCGAAAACGTTTGTTCAGGGTATTCCCCTTTGTGCCAAAGAAGAAACAATCCTCAAGACCTGGCAGCAAAAAAAAAAAGGAACCCAGCCATAAAGATCTTACTCCCAAGAGGCTGCCGCGGTCTCGGGGGTCAAGTGCCTACAACCTCGCTGGTCTTTGCTGTCATTGCCTCGGAGCTCTAGCAACCCTGTCAAATCCACTGAACTCAACCTTCAAGCTCTTTTCCCATCTTTTCTTCCAACTCATAGCCTCCTGCCCAAAGCCAGAAGCACGGGCACGGAATATGATTCCGAGGAACGCTCAGACACTCCATTCAAGAGACACAAGCTAGAAACAGAAGTTGGTGAGAAATATGCCAGGTGCCTTCTCTTCTTTTCAGCCGTTTCTTGGGAAGAGGGATCTGGGCAGGTCCAAGCCCTCAGGCTGCCTCTCGGTGATCCCTACCCCTTGGTTCCCACTGGCGTCTTATCCAACCTCAGAGCCTTAGAACAAGCTGGGCCTCTGCAAAACGCCAAAGTCGCTGTGGGAAAACAGGACACTTTTCCACCACTACCCACCCCAACATCATACGAGCGGCCGCTTGGCAGGGGTAGTTTGGCCGGAGGAGACGGAGGGGACCCTGGAGGCTGCGAGGGGCTCTAGGCGGCGGTGTCCGCGGATCCCTGTGCCGTCCGCCCAGAGGCAGCCGCCCTGGTGCGGGAGAAGGGGCGGCGGTAGGGCGAGCGGGTGAGTACTCCCCTGCAAGGCTGGCTTATCCGCAGGGACTCCGCCCTTCCCTCCTGCCTCGCTGGACCCCAGGTCAGAGATCCACGGGAGGGGCGTGGGCAGCCCCATTGCCGTTCCAGGCCAACCTTCCCCGACTCCCTGGGCTCCGTGGCCCTGCTTTCGGTGGCCAGTGCTGACCCTACCCCTGGCTCCAAGCTGCCCCCTCCCCTGGCGGGCCGTCCTGAAGATGCCGCCGCCGCGACCACCTGGGCGACCGGGGCCCCGAGAGGGAGGGCCCCCCGGTGGGTCTGGAAGGTGCGCCTCTCCCACACTGGGGGCGGCGTTAGCTTTCTAGGATCCTGGGGAGGGGTGCAGCGCTTTACCGCAGCCGCTTAGCCGGAGGCGCCGCGGCATCCCGGGAAGAATAATCCGGCTTCGGTCTGCGGCTCCCAGAGGGGCTATTGGCTCCCGCAATGCGGGGTCCTGATTGGACGCCGAGCCGCTCGCTCTCTGCACTTCCCGCCTTCCTCGCGCTGAGTGGTTACCAGGTAACGTCCTGGAGACGCTCTCCCAGACCCTGCAGTAAGGTCCTGCAGTAAGACCCTGCACTCTGGTTGGGCTACGAGATTTCCTGTTCCTGCGCCCGTTTCCCTCGCATTTTTAGGGCCAATGTCAACCTTGAAGTTTCCAGGCTTTGTTTACTCAAGGAGGGCAAGGAATACTTTTTCTTACATTCATTCAAAAAACATCATCGATTGCCTACCATGAGCCAGGCACCGTGCAAGGTTTGGGAATACATAGTTGAATAACACAAAACTCATAGTCTATTGGGGAAACAGGCCAGAAACAGATCATTACAAAATAAACAGACAAATGCAATGAAAAAGGTAAGCAGAAGACCCTATTAAAGCACGATTCGACACCTTAGAGTATGGTGGTGAGGGGCTATGGTGTGATTAATCAAGAATTCCTGAGGAAGTGGTGCCTGATGGGAATTAAAACGCGGTAGGCGTTTTACTTGGGAATTAGCCAAGTAAAAGAGGTGCTATGGACGGATTTGTCCTGTTCCCCAATCATATGTTAAAGCCATAGCCCCAATGTGATAGTATGTAGATATAGGACCAGTGGGGACTCGTTAAATTTAAACAGGTCGTGAGGGTGGGGCTATAACGATGGGATTAGCGCCCTTCTAGGAAGAGACTCCACAGAGCTTGCTCTCTTCCTCAGATGAGGAAATAGTGAGAAGGCAGCTGTCTGTACGCCAGGAACAGAGTCCTTACTAGACTCTGACAATGCTGGCACCTTGTTCTCAAACTTCCACCCTCCATAACAATAAGATTAGTTTTTGTTGTTTAAAACCATCTGGCCTTGGTGTGTTGTTATGGGGGCCCGAGTCAGCGAAGGCAGAAAGGAAGAAAGCTGTGGTGAGGAGAGTCAACTGGGCATCAGAAACAGCCTGAGCAAATCCAGAGAGGCGAGCACGAGGTGTGTGCATGAACAGGAAGTTACAGGAAAGGACGCTGAGGAGACAGATACCCCGGGCTGGATGTGGAAGGCATTCTGGCTACATTAGGAGTTTTAAATGAGTTTCAAGCTGGTGAACGGTGTAGGCAAGTTTGCACTTCAGTTGGATTAGTCCTATTGCAGAGTAGAAGGTGAATTTAGAGAGGAAAAGACTAGAAGAGAGAAGACCAAACTCAATATATATTTGCTCTGCTTTCTACTCTCCTGTTCTTTAAAACTATACAAAGTAATAATTATAACAATACATTGTTTAGTTGTCTATAGATGGATGTAATGTGTATTATAATAATAGTACAAATAATGTACAGTATCATGTAGAAATCTTAAGTGTGCAACTCGATGTATTTTGACATGTGTACCACGTAGCCACCACACCGATCAGATCCTATAATTTCCAGGACTCCGGAAAGCTCCGCCATGGCCCTCCCAGCGTGCATACTCAGAGGTAAAACTACAGAAAGTGATGAAGTCATTGTTGTAAAGGTCCCAATAAATGAACTTTAGGAAGCAGGTGTGGCTGGCAGAGAATATGGGAGGGTGGGGTGAGAGCGTGTTCCATCTCTAGACCTGGTCGGTGATTACCCAGATGTTTGTGTTACAATTATTCATTAAATTGTATATTTATGTTGTATGCAATTGCATGCATGTGTGTTTTAAGTCACAACTCAAAGTTGTAAGTAAAAATAAAACATAGTTTTTAAAAATTTTATTAATGTGTATTGCCGTACTGATTGCTAAATATTTGAATATCACCCCTGAGTAGGTCCTAAGTTACCGTTTTCCATCACATAACCCTGCTCACACTAGAAGTGCGTGGCAGCAGAGACCTGCAGACTCATATTCAACCTGTCACAGATGAGGAAAAGCGGCCCCCAGGAGACAGCCCAGGGAACAGACCAGCCCTTCCTCTCCCCCCCCCCCCCATGCAGACCCGGACTCAAGCTTGCTGCCAATGTTATTTTATTTGGGAAATGCTAGTGCCAGGCATGGAGTGGATGGATGGTCAGGGGAACCGGGGTCACGGTCATTGAGCCTGGTGATCATGTGCGGGATGGGGCAGCCTCACCCAGGGGAGCCATCAGTGCTCTGAGAAATCACCTCCTGGATGTTAAGTGAGGGGGAGATATGTCACCAAAAGAGGCAGAGTGGTCAGGGAGAGAGGGGAAGGGGCTGAAAAGGGCAGCCTGAATAAGCTGGCAGAAGAGGAAGCACCAGCCGCCAGAAAAAAGCCCGGAGCAAAAGCCAGCTCTTGCCCTGCGCTCTGGCCAGGTGGCATCGGTGTCACCGGCCTTCCATCTGTTTCTCCTCTGCCACTCAGCATGGCCTCCAGTTATCATAGCAGGTTCTTAACAAGAATCAGGCACTACCAGGTGCTTCACACGCTGGCCAAACCGCGTCCTCCCAGCCCATGAGATCGGGGAGGCTCAGCAAGGAGGGAAAAGGATGAGCTGGGATTTGAACCAGCACCACTGACTCCTGATACCCAAGCTTGCATAGACGGGTGAAGAAATCGACAAGGATGCTGAAAGGGGAATAAGTAGATCGGAAGAAATCAAGGAACAAAAATCCTGAGAGAGGCTGCATGGGATACCCTTACCTGGCTCAGAATGCTGCCCCCCTCCCGGACCCCAGCCCACCTGCTTGCCTTGTCCAGTACCAGTCAGGGCCAGACCACAGATGACCACGCCCAGCTTCCCAGGCTCTGCCCCGACAAGGAGCCCCCTCCAGACCCACCCTGGCAGGCGCTGCACTGGCAGCTGCGGATGACAGGCAGCACCACCAGCTCCGTGCGGCCGCCAGGACAGCGCAGGTTCAGGACGCACACAGGGTTGTTGGGTCGGGCAGTAGCTACAGCAGTCGCACTGGCTCTGCAGGTACGACTCCTGGTGAGAGGGGGTGGCTGAGCTGGAGACAGGCCCAACGGAGTCTGCCCAAACCACCTTCGTTCCCTCCCTTGGCCTTTCCACCCAAGAGAGGCTGGGGCCAAGGGAGGCCCAGTCTAACAGCCCTCACCAAGCTGGGGGGCAGCCTGCGAGGGCGGTGTCACCACAAAGCCCAGCCCCTCCAAGAAGCCCTGCTCCTGCACTCCAGCTCCCAGCTATCTGAGCATCCAGCCAATTAAAGGAATGCTTGGAAGGTGCCCATCACTAAACCCAGGCAGAAGGGCGGGGGAGCCACACAGCCTCTACTGCAAAGGGGCTCACAGTCCAGTGGGACAGACAGACTAACCACGTGTGAAACCGCAGACAATGAAGCCCCAACCGCAGAGTTCTCATCAGAAGTACAAGGTGAGTTCTCACTCCTAAGCAGACCCCACCTGCTCTGTGATTATACAGTAACTCTGTACTAAAATCCCGCTGATTTACTTGTACATGTAATTCTATTTTAACTTTATTTTGACACAGGTAATACATTCACAATTTACCAAGTTTAAGAACTACAAAAGATTTTCTAAAAACTGTAAAAAAGCCCTGGCCGGTGTGGTTCAGTTGGTTGGAGCATCATTCTGTGAACCGAAAGGTAGTGGGTTCAACTCCCGGTCAGGGCACATGCCTGGGTTGCAGGTTCTGTCCCTGGTTGGGGCTTGTGCGAGAGGCAACTGATGTTTCTCTACCTCTCCGCCCTCCTTCCTCTCTAAGCATGTCCTTAGGTGAAGATTTTTTTTAAAAACCTACAAAAGATTCAGTTTTTAAAAAAAGCTCCCTTTGACTTCTATCCAACTATCACTCATTTTTCCTCCCCAGGAAAAAATATCTGTACTGTCTTTCCTCAGTCTGTGTCTTAAAAAATCCGAAACTGGTTTCCAGGAGGCACAGAGATAGGCCAGAGAAGCAGGAGAGAGGCCCAGGGTGGAGGAGCAGGCAGAACGGTGCCTTTGCCTTCCAGAGTAGATGGCTCAGGTGGACTGAGGCAGGGGGGAATGGCCCCAGGCGGACCGAGGCAGAGCCAGGAGCCAAGGCTCCATTCTGGCTGGGCCCTGGCAGGACAGAGCTGGAGCCATATGCAGGTCTTCAGGCTGCGGGCCGGGGAATTTGGGGTGGGCACAGGGCCTGAGGAGGTCCGCACCAGGAGCCGGGCGGGGCCTTCTGGGTCAAGAACATGCGCAAGGCTCTGTGCACAAAGACCACCCCTCAGAGCTGTCACTCACTGTATGACAGGCTCTGGTGTCAGGACCTACTTAGCCCCTCTGTGCCCTCCTTCAGTGGGGTCCTGGCTCGCTTGTGTTGAAGGGCCCAGTGGGCAGAGAGCATGCTGGGAACTGCAGGGGGCCACAGCAGGAGAGGCAGGAGGGGACTCCCTGGACGGGCGGAGGCCCCCACAGGCTCTGGAGCCCCACCCTGACGCAGGTTGTGGGGCCAAGCAGCAGATGTAGGCCAGACCTTGGTGAAGACTTCCCCCAGCTCTGATCCCCTGTCTCCCCAGGAGATCGACCACATCCCCTGTGTCCCCTGGGCTTTGCTGGGTCTTGTGCTTGGGGGCCAGGGCTGAGTGGACTCCCCTGGGCCTGCAGAGCGACCCCCTTGCTGACCTCAGACAGGACGTTGGTGCTGGATGGGCAGTGCCCACCGCAGTAGCTCACTTCCACCTGGTCCAGGTAGCAGGGGCCCTTGGTGAGGTTTAAAGCTCAGTGAGGTGCAGGCAGGAAGCTGACTGCTCCTCTGGGGGGTGGGGCAAACAGAAAAGGATGCTGGGACTCTGTATGTGGGGAGAGCATGGATCTGAGAGGGGTATGTCAGGGTGGGGCTTGGCAAAACAGTGCCACACTGGGGTCCTAACTATGCTCATTCCCATGAGGGAGGTGGGCCTCCCAAGGAGGGCACAAGGGAATGAGAGAAGGGCCCAGAACAGGGAGAGGAGCAGCAAGCGGCGCCCCAGCTCCCTCCATACCCAGAGTCTCCCGGCAGCATGTGGGACAGCAGCTCCCTAGCTCCTGCACAGTCACCTCTCCCTGCAGAAGGAGTGGCCCCAGTCCACACAAGAGCATGGCCTTGCGCTCAGCACTGCCTGCATGAGCCCTGAGACCAGCTCCTGGGGACGGAGCCGAGGAGGAGCCAGGAGGGCCACTCTGAGAGGGTAGGCAGGCTACAGCTACAGGTGGGTGGGTACCTGGGCACAGGTGAGGAGGAGGCAGTGCCAGGTGCAGATGCTCCTCCCACTGAGGCAGCTGCAGCTCTCACAGGCCTCCTGCCATTCAGCTCCAGGCTGGGAAGAAGGGCAGATATGCTGTCTTGATCTCCATCTCTCGGCTTCTAGACTTTTCTATAACACTACCCACCCCTCAACCTGGCCTGGGGGCCTAGCCAGGGCATAGTGCCAGGAGAGTTTCAGTGGGCAGGTGGGCCTTAGCAGCCCAGAGACTGGCCCAGCGCTGGGGAGCCACATGCGGCCCCCAGCCCTAGAATAGGGACAGGAGCGTTGAGAAGGCGCAGGTGGCACAGAGGGGCCGAGAGGCCTCATCAGGTGGGGACGCCCGTGGTGCCAGCACTCGCAGCGATCCTTGGTCACGCAGGGGCCTGCCTGGCTCCAGAGGAGCCCTTGCTGGCACACGCAGCCTGGGGCTGGACTGCACTGCAGTTGTCCTGGGTGTCTGAAGCATTCAGTTCCTGGCATGTCTGCTCGTAGGGCCCCAGCTCCCCGGGGACCACCTGCTGCCACACTTCTCCAAGGGGGGCACTCTGTCAGGGAAGACCACCCACCCCACCACTGTCATCAGCCCTGGGCGTGCACTGGCCCTCAGGGTCCCACGGCAGCCCTGAGGGGCAGTTACAACCAGCCACACAGCTGCCCAGCTCTCCACAGTCTTCTGGCTCCCCGCAGTTTCGACCGCACACTGGGGCACACTCCTGGTACTCCTGGCCCCCGGGACACAGGACAGCTGGGCACAGAGACACAAGCAGGTCAAGGTATAGCCACTGCTGCTCAGCCCATCCCTCTGGACTCCCACCCCCTACGCCAGGAATCTGCCAAGGTCAGAGGTCCTCCTAGGGTCCCGCCCCCATTCCCACTCCCCTGCAAAGTTCTTGGATCCCTCCGAGCTGGGAGGCTGGCTGAGCTGACTCACAGCAGAGGGTCTGGTTTCTCCAGAGAGATGCAGCACCCTCCTCCTGGGCACAGCGGCGAGCATAGGCAGCAAGCACCGGGCACAGGCAGTCCCTGCCAGGGGCACAGCCGCACATGGCTGCCAAGCAGCGACGGTGGGACAGCTCCCTGTCCACCAGCCTGTGGCACCCCTTGGTGGAAGATGAGGAAATGAATCAGCTCCTCCCCCACGGAGTCCCCATCTCCTCTTGTCCCCACAGCCACCTGCCTTTGCTCCAAAGCCCCGCCACCGCAGGGAGCAGGCCTTCCGCAATAGCCCAGGTGGAGGGCAGAAAAGGCATGGACCGCATCTTACAGGTGTGAACAGGAGGCACGCCGGCTACCTAGAAGCCCAGACCATTCATAATGGCACAGACCGTCTCCGCGAAATCGTGGTGCTGTGTGTAGGTGCTGCAGGGGGAAAGCGGGGAGCTGTCCTCCAAGGGGCACCTTCCCTCGCCTGCCAGCTGGAACTTGTTGGCGAAGGCAGCAATGCTGGTTTCCACCTCACCAGCCGGCGTCAGGAAGTCGTCCTGCTGGTTCCAGGTGAAGGTGCCGCAAAGCCCCTGCACCTGGGCCCCCCGAATGGGCGTGGAATTGTCAAATCTGCGCCCACTGTGGCCTTGCCCAGCCTCTCACCTGCCCCTTGGCACACCTGGTGGGCATGGTGGGGGTCCAGGGTGATGTAGGCTGCAGGGTCAGACACCCCCCCAGAGGACCTGGGCTCCAGGCCAGAGCAGCAGCAAGAAGGTGGAGGAGCCTCGGGAGAGGCAGAGGCCCACAGGGCTGCTACAGGGCAGGCCCACATCCTGCCCATTGGCGAGAACAGCTCCTGGAATAGGGGGCCTGTAAGGGGCTGGCCTGGGCTTAGAAAGGTAGGACAGCACGTGGCAGGAGAGGGCCACAAGAAGGGAAAGGACCGGGTAGGAGGCGGGAGGGCATGTGTCACAGTGGACTGTCCACACTGAGGAAGGGGAGCTGACGTGAGCCCTGGGAAGCCACCCATTCCCCCTGAGCGCCCTCCACGTGGAGTAAGGACCACCTTTGTGCCTACTTTGCCTTTGGAGTCAGCGCACAGGAGGGACAGACGCAGGGAAGAGGCAGAAGGGCTGGGCTCAGCACCCACAACAGGGAGGGGCCTGCCTGGTCTGGTATCGGGGTGCTTAGAACTTGTACCCCCACCCCCAAGGATGGGGCGGAGGATGCCTTGGAAGTTTTCCAAAGGACTGTGTGTCTGCTTCAGAGGTGGGGAGATTAGGGGAAATGAGGGTAGTGAATTTGATTTTGGGGGTCTGAAGGGAGGTTTGGGGCTCAGAAACCACAGAGCCATGTGGACAGAAGGTGCTGGAATGCACCAGAGTCTGCAGGGAGAGGAACAGTAACAGGAGGCTGCTATGGCCTGAGCCACAGTGCCAAGAGCTGCCGGGACAGAAGGCCTAGGAGGTGGGCGCCCTGAGAGCCACTGGCTACCTGAGTCCCTAAGCTGCACGTGGGTGTCCCCCAGGGAGACCAAGATGGCATGGAGGCAGCTCCCAGAGTCGCAGGCCCCGTGCTCCAGCACAATCAGCAGCTGCCCCTTGGCCAAGTCCTGGGGCAGATGGCAAGGAATATGTGGGTGAGGCGGACCTGAGAACAAGTGTTCTACAGAACACCTGCAGCACACACCTGGAGGCAGCTCCCACCCAATGGGTGCTGACCACCTCCCAGCCTGCCAGACTCTCACATGTATGTAGATCTGTGCACATGTGTGTGTTACATGTGCCTACGTGTTGGGGTAAGATGGCTCCCCTCTCTCCTTCCTTAGGTATGTATGCTCATGTCTGTGTGTGCATACCCACACGCTAAATCTACACACCCATGCATGAAGATGTCACATGTGTACACCCGTTTGAGTCTGTGTGTAAGAACCTGCATAGGCCGGAACTCGGGATGTCATCTAATTTTACTAGGGGACCTAGAAGGTCCCTTATTGGCCGTGGGATTATTTTGCACCAAATCACGAGTGACAGACCCAACTGGTCCCTTCTGTGGGAAAGGACTGTGAGGCTGGGCTTTGTTTTGTGTCCCTGGGTGGTGGCAGGGGTGATGATGACACCACAGGAACCTGAGGAGGAGGTGAGGACCCAGCCACCCTTCCTCCGGAAGCCCTTCTCCCTCAGCTTCTCCCTGGACGACTGTGTGTTTTCTTTATTGATTTAGTGGTTTCTTCACTGTCGTTTCTCCCCCACAGCAGCCCTAGGAGGGCCCCCAGTTAGTTCTCTGCCCACCTGCACCAGGATGGAGCGGCAACCTGGGCTGCCTCAGAAGAAGCTCCGCCCATCAGAGGTGAGGTAGTGCCCGTCACCGCCCACCGCGAACTCCGAGGGGGACGGCACCTGCGCGCAGAGCCAGCGGCTGTCCTGGCACACGCTGTGGGCACACGGGGTGGGAGAGCACCTTCTGGATCAGCCCCCCGGGGGAGGGGGCTACTAAGTTGGAGACGGCCTCCTGCCCCTCAGCACGCCCTGGTGCCTCCCCGCACCCCTTCCTCCGGTTAGGGTTAGAGAGCAGCGGGGGTAGGTCGCCTGCTAGGTGTTCAGGCAGGGCCACCAGTTAAGCCATGAGAGGTCACAGATCACTCGCGAGGGGTCCGCAGAAGGAAAGGCAGATTGAGCAGATAGCATAAGGGAGGGATCAGAGGGGACCTGGCGGTCGCTAACCCCATCAAGGGGCCAGCAGGGCCCGTGGACCCACCACGGGTGGCAGCGCTGGCGCTCCGTGTCCCTGGGGCCATAGCGCTGGCGTCAGTGGAAGCAGGGGCAGCGGGCGGCCGGCACACAGAGGACAGGACTCCTCTTCTCCCTCGCCTCCCGCCGAGCAGCTGGGAGGGCAGGACGAGGCGCAGTCCGAGTACAGCTGGTCTCTGGGGTGCAGGCGCCCCTGTCCCCCACGCCGGGCCCCGCTGCCCAGGAGGAGCTCAGAGGCCACGCTGGGTACTTAGAACACTCAGAAATAGGGTGCTCCCTACTTCTCACAAGAGGGTCCTCCCTCAAGTTCCAACTTTGCAGGGTGGGGAGGCCCTACCACAGAAGCCCGGCTTCCTCCAGAGCACGTGGATGTGCCACCTGGCACAGTCCTGGGCATAGTTGCCCAAGGTAGCACACACAGCCTTCCTGTGGCCCTCCCTGCCAGTGCCCGCTGGGTCCGCGGCACAATAGGCAAAGAGGCAGGCCTCGTGGTAGTCAGCAGGGGGGCCTTCGGAGAAAGGACAGCCCCTCAGCCAGCCAGCCCCCTCCTCTACCACCAGCACCCCACCCCCTACTCTTGCTTCTTGTGGCCCTGGTTTATGATCAGACAGATGAGGGCTGGAAGGGACCTCGCAGATCATCCACAGGAGCTATCTCATTTCCCAGAGATAAAACCCAGGACAGTGGATTGAACGCTGGCCTGCAAACCAAAGGGTCACTGGTTCGATTCCCAGCCAGGGCACATGCCTGGGTTTCTGGCCAAGTCCCCCTGGGGGGGAGGGGCATGCTAGAGGTAACCACACATTGATGTTTTTCTCCCTTTCTCCCTCCCCCTCCTCCCAAAAGCCCCCCAAAAAACCCAGGACAGAGAGGAGGATGGCTTGACTAATGGCCCAAAGCAGTCTCATGGCAGGACCGGATTCCCTGATTGGCACCTCTCCAGCACCCCCTCCTTTGGGCACCAGCTGCACCCCCACCCATACCTGGGCATGGTATTCTCTGAATGGGCCGTGCAGCAGCTGGTGGCACACATCCTGGGCTTCAGCCCGCAGCTGGCCAGCCTCCATACCTGCTTCTGTGCTCCTCAGGGGCTCCTCACAGCCTTGGGCTGCCTCTACCACATCCAGACACCCAGGCTGTGGACAATTAGAGTCAGGCCAGGGGGCAGGGATGGGGCACATGAACAAGGACACCAGAAAAATGGCCACTGCTCTCATAGCTGCTTGTAAGCTCCACTGTCACGACCAGCAGCCCAGATGTCATCCTGGGGCTTTGGTGGGGGAGGCAGGGGAGTTGGGGGTCACTGGCAGTCCAGAGGCAGCAGGTTTGATAACTAGCTAGTTAACCAACGCTGGCTGGTGACCAGGTCAGTGCTTGTGTCCTGAGTGGTTAGTTCACACAGGCAGCTGGGCTGTGTGAGCTCCTGTGGGCCCCTGCACTTGCCTTTCCTCCTCTGAGGATCGGGGAGAGGGATAGCACCTGTCACTTGCAGGAGACAGAACAGAGGCCTGAAGGTGTCAGAGAAGCTAGGTGATAGCTGTGTAGGCAGTGAGCAGCCCAGGCGTGTGGGGATGGGGGGGGGGGTGGCGGTGCTATATCTCACCTCTGAGTCAGGGAGCCTCCAGGAATTCCCAAAGGTGGCCGCCAATGCAGCCAGGCCCCCTCCTGGCTCCAATAAGTCATCTGGGGGAGGGGAAGGCGGATGTGCTGTGTCTGAGGTCTCAGTCTCCCCTTCCCTCCTACACCACCACCACATCGCACTTACCTTCACACCGACCACTGTAGACCCCACAGAGGCCTCGTGTCTGTCCCTGGAGCTCGTGGTCCACAGAAACGGAGGCTGAACCGGACCTATCTAGCCAAACCATGACTCCCAGCCCCCCTGACAGCACCAGCCAGTCCCCTTGCCACTGCAAGCTCAGCCCTGGGCAGGGGAAGTGGGGTCACACTCCCAGCAGCACACTGGGGCTCAGACTGCCCAGGGAAGGCAGAAGAAGGGATGGACACTCTGCATTTTACACCCTTTAAAGCTGCCCCCACTGGTTTCCCATCACAGCCCTCCTTGAGAAGCTCATGACTTCTCTGGACGACTTCCTGAGTGACGGGCATTCACGCACAACCCCACTCCCACCTTACTCCGTAAAGCCCAGCCAGGAGAGCAGAGTGTCCCATCTACTAGCACCAAACCCTTTCCCACAGCAGTGTGGGAGGCAGGTGGGGAAACTGAGGCTCTGAGAGGTTAAGTGGCTAAGTAGAGGGGCTCGCTCAAGGTCACTTTGTGAGGGGGCTATTCTCTGAATGGGCCGGGGTCCTCTGGCTCCTCAGCTGGCTCCTTCATTTCCAAATGCCTCCCAACAGCACCGGGGATTGAGGAGGGAGCAGCAAGCTTGGTCCCCAGCTGCCCTACTGAGTCCCACCCTGGGGTGAGCAGCCTGTCCCTTACTGGGGAGCAGCTGAGACTCCCCATCAGGTACCAGCTGCCCATTCAGAGACATTTCCACCCTGAATCAGCACTTCTTCCGGTCCCATCAGCACCTGGGCCTGGGGGGAGACGCCAGTGGGTGAGGTGGTCAGCGTTCTCCTCTCCCCACATCCAGCCCCTCCCTGTCTCCACCCTCTTCTCCCTTGGGCACCAGCTGACAGTGCCCAGGCTGGAAGCAATGGTCCCCAGGCCTCAGGTGGACAGCCCAGGTGGAGTCAGCATACCCGCCAGCAGATAAGTGCAGCAGCCCAGGAAGTGGTAGTGGTGCCCATCAAAGGTGTGGTAGTGGAAGCCAGACCAGGTGGTACAGGTGGCCAAGGGTCGCTGGCACTGGCTCCAGAGTTGGGCCACGACCCCTGCCAGGGGCTGCAGGGGGGGGCTGGAGAGGGAGTGCTCCCTGGGGAAGATGCACCACCGTGAGCCTCTGAATGTGGGGGCAAAGGGCGGAGGAAGCAGGTGGACAGTCACGGTCCCTCTGCTGGGCAGGGGATGAGAGGTGACTCTGAGAGGACAGGGGAGTGGGCATGGGGTGTGAGGAAAGGCCCAGGGCTCCAGAACTCCACGTGGGTGCAGCAGGTGACAGCTGGGGTCGTGCCTGTTGGCAGGCTGGGGATCCACCTGGAAGCTGTTGGCTGGGGCAGCTGGGGCAGGCCTGGTAATGGCCATCCTGCCAGCTGTGTCCCCAGGGCTGGGCACAGCACTCCTCCAGGCTTCCTGCAGAAGCATTAGCCGAGCCTGCCTGAGGCTGGCACTGCCACATGGCAAAGCAGTGGCCCTCAGGGCTGGCATCTGCAAGGGCTGTGGTGGGTACAGGGGGAGAGTGGGGTGGACCCAGTCAGGCAGCCTGCTACCTCCATGAAACCACAGATCTGGGCTAATCTAGGGCACTTACCCAGGGTGCAGTGGGGGCCTCCCCAGCCTGGGCAGCAGGCCCTCAGTGTCCGGTTCCACACAATAGGCCAGGTTGCTGGGGGCCTGAGCCCACCAAGCAGGCAGAAGGGGGACGACGTTAGTGCTCAGCTCAGCCCTGTCCCTGGGAGTGGTGTGGGATGGTCATTCAATTGGGTCACCTACTCTCTGAGTGCATTTCTCATGTAATTCCCCTTCTTGGTCTTCATTTCCCCATGAGATGAACTTCGGGAGCTGACAGAAGGGTAGGCACAGGCAGGAGGGAGGCATCAGGCATCTCCACCCTGTCCTTTGAGAGTCCACCCAGACCTGCCCCCAAATGCCTACTGCTCCAGGTCACCGCCCGGCCTCCCCCTACCTCCCCAGGACGTGGCTCCTTGGCTCAGGAGCCCAGACTCCAACCCTCACTCACTTGAAGATGGGACAGAGCCCTGCACGGTCACTCAAGAACAGGTCCACTCGCCAGCCCAGGCGCAGGAAATGGTAGAGGCTGGTGTTCCTCCTCTACCAGGAGGGTCACCGTCTGCTCACACCAACGCCTGCCCACGGGTGGGAATGACAGCTGCTGCCACTGTCCCCTGTCACCCAGAAGCCTGTCCTGTGACCCTGCTCTTGAAAGAGCCGACTCCCAGGGAAGTGGGTGAACTGAGGAGGAGGCTGAAGATGGGAGGGGAGTCTGGCTGCTCCAGAAGATCCCAGCCATGGGGCAGGAGGAAAAGGAGGAAGACGGTCCCCGTCAGGGGGTGCGCTGCTTACCCACTGGTTAGTGCCCCCCCATGCCATCCCAAAGAGGAGAGAAGGGAGCAGCATGGTGCCCCCACAGCTCACCTGGGGGGACTTTGGGACTGAGTTTGGGGTAGGCAATTGTAGCAGGTGCCCACAGAGGCCAGCACTGGCCTCCCCACACAACATGGCGGTCAACTGCAGCCCAGCCTCAAAGTCAGTGTGTACAGGCAGTCTCAGCCTCAGAGTGCTGGGGCTGGGAGGCTTTATCACAGCCCCATGCCCCCCACCCCCCAGGCAACAGCTGCACGGAACTGGATTGGACCTGCCTGCCCCTGGTACCTCTGCCTCAGAGGCCTGTTCTCCCTGCAAACAGTCCCCTTCAGGGCTACTGTGTGTGGGGGTGTGTAATTGGGAGAGGTGCATGGGTCCCAGGCCACAGCCAGAAACTGAGCCTCAGGTATTTCCACACTTACCATGACCTCTGGGCAAGCCCCCTCCTCTCTGGGCCTTGATTTCCAATAAAAACTCCAAGGGTCTCCTAGGGACGCACAGGTGGGACCCCCAAATTGTGTGTGTGTGTGTGCTCGTTTTTCTGAGGACAGTTCCATAACCTTCATTAGACTGCCAGGGGGCCGAGGCCCCACAAAATGTTTAAGAGTCACGGGACCAAAGGATGGCTCCGGCCTTCCAGCTCTGCAATCCTGACTACGTGATTCCCCCACCCCCTCCTGGCCCAATCTGCTACCAGGCACTCTGGAGGTGAGGGCCAGGGCGCAGGTGAAGCCCTTTTCAGGGAGGCTGGACTGTGTGAACACATAGGAATGACCTGTGTCCTTTCCTCTGTGGTCCCACTTCTAATTGGGGTGATTATGTGCAGCTCTCTGGGTCCACCTTGGTCTTCTGAGGGTCTCCTAGGGTCCCTGGGGTCCAGAACCAGGAAAACCTGGCCAGGGAATGACTGCCAAGGCTCAGGGAGGAGTGCCCAGGGTGGGAAGTGGGAGGTGGGGTGGCAGGAGACCAAGGGACCTGGGGGCCAGGCAGTGGGATGGGATAATCCCCAGCATCCGTTTGGTTGGGAGGGGCAGCAGCAGGTGGCCCAGGGGAATCCTGGTTATGTCCTGGTTACCAGTTTCCCGGACAGACAGGCTGGAATGTGGCCTGGGTCTCCTATTCCATAAACCTCCGTCCCCTAAACCTGACGTCCCACCAAGCATCACACGTAGTCACTCCACCTGGGGTGAAGAGGCTATGGGGAACCAGAGTCTCACTAGGCATTTCTTCATGGCCCACCTCGGGTCCTAGGACCAACAGAGGGTGCTGTGAGCTCCTCAGGGAGCTCTCCAAAGGGGTCCTCGGAAAGGGCTGGGACGGTGTCCAGGTCCCAGTCTCATGTGCACACCCGGATGCTCTCTCCCTCACCTGCTGCTCTACCCACTCCCTCTGCTGGTCTCACAGGGAGAGACCCAGGGGCAGGCACCCCACCCCAGTACAGCGACACACTCTGCTCCCAGCGCCAGAAGACTGGGCACTGACTCCCTGAAATAGTCCATCCTGGAGATAAAAAAGCCTCTCACAGCTGATTCCTAGGGACACTGTGCCCCGTCTTCCAGATGCCACCTGCTCCAGAGCCCCTCTTCCTATCCTAAACATCAACCAATACTGATGGTGCCCCCACTGTGCACCACACTTCTCTGTCCCCTGGCACCCGCTCTGTGACAAGGCAGGGAAGGGCTCCTTGCTCTGTGCTCCAGGGACATCCACCTGATCCCCCAGCTCCGGACCCCAACCACTGCTGATAGGGCAGCACTTGGACCCAGAGAAACTGGAGTCAGGAGTGCCCTTTCCCCTAAAGGGGGCGGGAGGGAGGAAGCTGGAACCCAGGGGACATTGGAGGAAGAAATTAGGCAGGGCGGGTTGCCTGGAATAACCAGCCCCCCTTTCAGCTCCGGAGGACAGGCCGTGGGGAGCTCTCAGAACGAGTTTAGGTTCCCAGGAGGTAAGGCGGAAGAGAAACATAACCCCGGACAGGGACAAGAAGCCGGACCTGAGGGCTGGGGACGCCCCTGCACACCTGACTGGAAAAGCTTTCCAGCGCCTTAGGAGGACCCACCCCCCAACCGTGCCCAGGGAACTCCTCTTTCCCGCAGCCCCCTCACCTGGACTCCGCCCTCAGAGGCTCCGCCCAGCCGGACTCCATCACCTCGCCCCCTGGGGCCTCCTCTACAGCTCTGCCTTCTCTCTGGTCAAGGAGCCCAAAGCCCCTACCCCACCCCCAACTTCTACTTCGGAGGGCCCACTCATGGCCACCACAGGGGCCCAGCCCTGACCCCTTCGGCCTCACCCCAGGGCACCAAGAGACCCGGCTCCTGAGGCCGGTCTCAGATCGCCGGACTCGGGGCGGAAGGAATCTCGGTGGGATCAGGGTAGAGAGCGGGGCGTGGTCGGAGTTCCCTAGACCGACCCCCGAAACCGACAGTGGAGACGATTCTACCGGGGGAGCGCGGCGCAGACACACTCCCACGGGCATTCGCGACTCAAAGACAGCAGCGCAGACCCTGGCTCCTCTCCCCGAACACGCCCCCTCCTCGTCCCCCCAACTCCTCATCCCCCCCCACCCCGTCCTGCGCTCCACCTTTCCCCTGGCTCCTCCCCCCGCGCCCGCGAGCACCCCCTTGGCAGCCCGAGTGCTCGCCCTCCCAGCCTACTCTCCCTCCTCCACCTCCCCGCACAGTCTTCCCTTCCCTGCCCCCTCGCCCCTTCCCCGATCCTTAGCGCCCCCTTCCCGTCACCTACTCCGGCCGCCTTCCCTCCCGACCGTCACCTGCCCGCCGACACCCACTGTGCGCCCGCCCGCGAGCCCACTCCTGGACGTCCCTGTCCCTGCCCCTGCCTCCCCCACCCGCGCTCCGCGGTGCCCCTCCCGCTTCCTCGCTCCCCTCCCCCAGCCAGGCGCCCTTCCCCTCTCCCGCTCCCCCGGCGTCTTTTCCTCTCCCCTCCCCGCGAAGTTTCGGGGCTGTCAGTCAGTCAGTCTTTCTGGCCGTCCGCACCCGAACTGCGGGCTGCGGGCTGCGGGCGCCATTGCGAGCAGAGCCGTCCGGGACCGGAGGCCGGGACGCCGGGGTCCCGTCAGCAGCGGGGAGACCCGGACGGCCGCCCGCCAGGTACCGGCCCCGGAGGCGCCCAGCGTCCGGCAGCTCCGCCCGCTCCAACCCCCCCCCGCCCCCCCGGCACTCAGTGAAGGCCCGCCCCGC
Source organism: Macrotus californicus (assembly GCA_007922815.1). Taxonomy (NCBI): domain Eukaryota; kingdom Metazoa; phylum Chordata; class Mammalia; order Chiroptera; family Phyllostomidae; genus Macrotus; species Macrotus californicus. The sequence goes on along the minus strand of VMDR010001542.1, from coordinate 540 downwards.
GCAGGTGACAGTCCCGGGGTGGGGGCGCACGGAAGGGGGTGGGGAGAGGTGGAGGGGAAAGAAAGCGCCGAGGGGGGGTGCGGGCTGGGGGAAGGAGGGGATGGGACTGGAGGGGGAGGACTTGGGGGGGCAGGGTTGTCACGAGAAGTGACGGACCGGGAGCTAGAGGAAAGGGCAGGCGCTGGGGACAGGAGGGGGGAGGGCTACTCCGGTGGGAAAGGGGTGAGAAGCTCCGAGGGGCGAGAGTGAGGAGGCTCCAGAGAGGGGAGAGGGAGTGTGGGAGGAAGCGGGGAAAGGACAACGCGGCGCGGGGACCGGCCCGTGGGGAGGGGGAGAGGGTGTTGACAGGTGAGCCCAGGAGCCGGGGAGGGGCCGGGGTGTGCGGTGCGCTCCGGGCGCAGCGACTCCGGACGCGCGAGGTGGGGAGGTGGGCCCGGAGGGATCGGGCCTGCCGGCAAACTTGGGAGGAGGGTGGAGAAGCCAGTGGGGAGCAGAAATGGGGAAGGGAGTCACGGAGGGGAGGGGAGGGGAGGGGAGGGC